>NMRB01000449.1:78919-91441 GCA_002633025.1 Notospermus geniculatus | reverse complement strand
AGCTGTCAGTCAGTTGACCAATAGGTGTCACTACGCCCCAATTCAACGCCAAGTGGACCCATTCATGGTTGATTGAGCACCAATCGCAATCAAGAGAATTTTCTATTGTTTTGGTCCGCTAGAACTTTGCTGCCATCTTTTGGCAATAAACGCGGCCCACTGCTCCTGTTGATGAGACAAGTGCTGAGAGAGGAGAGCTCACCTGGCGAACTAAATGACAGCATTCTAATTGCTGGCATCAGCTAAATGCAGACTGATATGGAAATTGAACCTGTGACCTTCTGGCAAATAAGATTGGAAAATGCCACTACACCACTGGCTCCGACAAAGGTTGCCTTTCTTGTCTGAAGCTTTTATGCCGACAGAATCTACATGTCGCTCATCATTCAATGTCATTTACGTTTGACACCTATACCTCAGCGAGCAGCATCAGACATCAGAGAAGATTTCCTTTGAACCGACTCCCAAGATACCAATATGTAACATCAAGGGACATAAGTGTGATTAAAACTCATTATATCCAAGCTCAAATTGAATTTAATAACTCGTCAACGCTATGAAGGCGTGTGTAATCTTTCTACCATTGATCTCTTCAACGGTAAGGGTATAAGTGTTAATATACCTCCATGATAGACCCTGGCCCTTTGGGACCTGGCAGAGAGTGAAGGTATCATCAGGGGTTTAGAAGGAAGGGTTCTGTAAGGATCACCGTGACATTATTCCATCATGCATGACCTTGAAGACGACAGCAGGTCTGAGCTCATCGACATGTTTATCAATTCGGTAAGTTTGAGATGTGCGGCATGAGATGACATAAAAGTGTCCAATGAACTGAAAACGTTACATTACAGAGTGTACCAAAATCTTTTGCTCAAAATCTGCCTAGGCCTACTTGGAGGGGCAGGTATCATAACATTGGAGTCAAGGAGAGACTCCTTCTAAGAAAGTGTATCTCATCTTCTATATAATCTTGCCCTGGAGAAGATTATACACAGTGGTCCTTAACCGGAAGAAAGTGCAAAAAAATTTTACTCAAATAAAACCTACGTCAGAATATTCCTAAGACAACGTAGTTTCATTTGCTGAAGGAACGAAAAAAATCTGTTGGGAAAATTTTGAGAAAATCCACTTTTTCGAAATGGCGGCCATTTTGGATGCTGGAAATTTAAGAAAAAGGGCTGCAATTGTCAATATTCATTCTGAATTGGCAGATTTCCTCAGGAAATGATAAAAGTGGCCATCCTGCATCAATATACAATGCAAAGCACCCAATTTGGTGTTATACAGGGTGTCTCATGCAAAAAAACAGGGAAGATATTTTGAGAAAATCCACTTTTTCGAAATGGCGGCCATTTTGGATGCTGGAAATTTGAGAAAAAGGGCTGCAGTTGTCAATATTCATTCTGAATTGGCAGATTTCCTCAGGAAATGATAAAAGTGGCCATCCTGCATCAATATACAATGCAAAACACCCAATTTGGTGTTATACAGGGTGTCTCATGCAAAAAACAGGGAAGACAGTGTTATTTTGAAACATTCTTTACAAATGCTATTTGAACATGGCTAAAGGCACACACAGATTCTTCACGTGCACAGTAATCACAGTGGCCAACCGTACAGGGTCAGAAAGGGTCCCGTTCCAATTCCATACCATTGCCAAAACTGAATTAAATGCTGTAAACCCAACACAACTCAAGTACACTTGATGGGTAAAGAATTTTGATTCATTGGAGATTCATGGGAGAAAGTTATAATCAGGTGTACAGCAATTAATTCTCATTGGGCGATCATTTTTTACCAGTAACCCTGTACGGTTGGCCATCGTGGTAATTCACAGTTTCATCTAAACATGAGCACCGTTGTATTCCAGAACGCTCTGTCGGCAAACGTCTATCATGTACATGTAATTAGCTCAGCTATTGTTTCCAGAAAGTCATCATTTCCAAGTATTGAAATGCTGCCTTTCCTAAAACAAAGGAGGCAACTTTAGCCCTGGCAGTTTCATGATCCATTCTTCCAATACGGGTACGTTTACTGTCCCAGCTGAAGGACTGTGTGGATAAGGACTCAACAGGACATCTTATATGGGCATAGACCCTTTATTATGACATACGATGGTCTCAGGTGTCATCCTAGTTCTATCTGGTGGTCATGTCAGTCTCAGAAAATGACAAAAGGGTGTCTGCACTGAATGAAAAGATGTTCTCTACCTATTTGGGATGTGTCTGGTTCAGGTAAACATGCCCGTTACAGTGTAAATTGTACTAAGTTGGCATTGCATAACGGAAAAATACCTGCCAATAAGTGTCACTCACTGAGAAAAGTGCCTATGTGCCTTGTAGCGATCTTCAAATAGCAAATTATAAAGGATGTTTCAAAATAACACTGTCTTCCCTGTTTTTTGCATGAGACACCCTGTATAACACCAAATTGGGTGCTTTGCATTGTATATTGATGCAGGATGGCCACTTTTATCATTTCCTGAGGAAATCCGCCAATTCAGAATGAATATTGACAATTGCAGCCCTTTTTCTCAGATTTCCAGCATCCAAAATGGCCGCCATTTCGAAAAAGTGGATTTTCTCAAAATTTTCCCAACAGATTTTTTTCGTTCCTTCAGCAAATGAAGCTACGTTGTCTTAGGAATATTCTGACGTAGGTATTATTTGAGTAAAATTTTTTTGCACTTTCTTCCGGTTAAGGACCACTGTGTATATTCATGTAGAAGATGAGATACACTCTCTTTTTTGCACTGTCTAAAATGTAGAATTGAAATCAACAGATATTTTCAACTTTTCAAATTTACAGAGTAGAGAGCCTGTTGTTTGAAAAGAGAATTTGAATTTTGACCATGAATAGAAGATTTCAGCTCAAAAACCATACAGAATGGTAGTAAATCGATTAGTTTCGTCCTGAATCGATCTATGTATACAGCTACACTACAGCCAAGGTAATCATCGCAGTTGAGACACCGACGCGGCTGCTGCGAAAAAATATTCAAGATTGGTTGGAACGAAAACAGAAGAAGTTGAGAAGATGTTTGATATGACGGGAAGATATTGAGTCCGCTACTGTTGAAGACTTCAAATATTTACTATGATTCATATTTTCTCAAGTGAGATTGATTCAACCAGTACGTTGTGGATTCAAACATTTGTTATATGTTTTCTGAGTCTTACGTGTTCTTCGCGGAGAAATGTTGGACTATTAGCAATATGTGTTGCTATGAGTCAAAAATGTGTGATCTTTGAGCAGGATACTGTGAATTGAATTAGTAACCATGGCTACATGCCAATTTCAGTAGCACTTTTTTACAATATGATCATAAATAATTGCAGACTGACCTAATTCAGGACAGCTCGACTGACCTACTTTACATGTAGGTCAGTTTATGGGTATATCATTGCGCGAGACTCTAATTATGGTTTCCGATCTCAAGATCGGAAACCATATAGTTTTTGGTCGTGGTGTCTGTCTGTGTGTGTGTCTGTCTGTCTGTCTGTCTGTCTGTTCAGTCTGTCACACCTGTAACTTTGTTCCTGCAAGAGCTACAGACCTGGAAATGTGACCTACCCCCGGGTTTCATGACCTGTGCTACAAGATGGAATGAAAATTTCCAGTCTCCGATACCTGGTTCATGGTGAAATTGACATATCAAAAGTTGAGATTTTGTCTGTCACACTTTTGTTTCTTGAATAACTTGTCTCCGACGCCAGGTAGAGCACTAGCAACAAGTTCCTTCCCTATGTTTATGGCCCTTGGCAAGATACTGGCATCAACAAATTTATTCTCCAGTGTCAGCATCATAATGATATTGATATATCAAATTTGATATTTTGACATATCGGGAGATCTGCCACAGTAAGTGACTTGAAACTGGTATCACAACATCATTGCTCATCCACGGATGTTATTGCAACTGAAATTTTCAGTTTGCACCTGCTCGGTCGCATGATATTTGCTGATATCGTGGTGAGATTTGATATTCAAATTTGATAACATGACATAAGTCAGAATCTGGTGATGGTAGAGACCTAAAACCTTCACCTACACCTAGGTTATCAAGGATGAGCTTTCAGATTACGCAATGACCTTGAAGGTCAGAGGTCAAGGTCAAGGTCAAACAGTTCTTAAGCGCAAATCTCCTCGGAATTTCAGGAAAAAACGAATTAGAAGCCTGAATTTACCATCCCCGATAGGTTTAATCAGGGATCCTGTCCCAGTTATGCAATACTTCTCAAGGTCAGAGGTCAAGGTCACAGCCAACCATCACAAATAACATGAGACAGAACCTGGTGATGGTGGAAGCCTAAAACCTTCATCTACACCTAGGTTATCAAGGATGAGCTTTCAGATTACACAATGACCTTGAAGGTCAGAGGTCAAGGTCAAGGTCAAACAGTTCTAAAGTGCAAATCTACTCAGAATTTCAGGGGAAAACTAATTAGAAGCCTGCATTAACCATCCCCTATTTGTTTAATCAAGGATCCCTGTTCCAGTTACGCAATACTTCTCAAGGTCAGAGGTCAAGGTCACAGATAACTAGCTCTAGAGTAGTAAACTTATCATCGGAAACCATAGACATCGCTCCGATGTCCTTTTCTTGTTTTTAGTGTTTCCGATCTCAAGATCGGAATCCATATAGTGTTTGGTCGTGGTGTCTGTCTGTGTGTGTGTGTGTGTGTGTGTGTGTCTGTCTGTCTGTCTGTCTGTCTGTCTGTTCAGTCTGTCACACCTGTAACTTTGTTCCTGCAAGAGCTACAGACCTGGAAATGTGACCTACCCCCAGGTTTCATGACCTGAGCTACAAGATGGAATGAAAATTTCCAGTCTCCGATACCTGGTTCATGGTGAAATTGACATATCAAAAGTTGAGATTTTGTCTGTCACACTTTTGTTTCTTGAATAACTTGTCTCCGACGCCAGGTAGAGCACTAGCAACAAGTTCCTTCCCTATGTTTATGGCCCTTGGCAAGATACTGGCATCAACAAATTTATTCTCCAGTGTCAGCATCATAATGATATTGATATATCAAATTTGATATTTTGACATATCGGGAGATCTGCCACAGTAAGTGACTTGAAACTGGTATCACAACATCATTGCTCATCCACGGATGTTATTGCAACTGAAATTTTCAGTTTGCACCTGCTCGGTCGCATGATATTTGCTGATATCGTGGTGAGATTTGATATTCAAATTTGATAACATGACATAAGTCAGAATCTGGTGATGGTAGAGACCTAAAACCTTCACCTACACCTAGGTTATCAAGGATGAGCTTTCAGATTACGCAATGACCTTGAAGGTCAGAGGTCAAGGTCAAGGTCAAACAGTTCTTAAGCGCAAATCTCCTCGGAATTTCAGGAAAAAACGAATTAGAAGCCTGAATTTACCATCCCCGATAGGTTTAATCAGGGATCCTGTCCCAGTTATGCAATACTTCTCAAGGTCAGAGGTCAAGGTCACAGCCAACCATCACAAATAACATGAGACAGAACCTGGTGATGGTGGAAGCCTAAAACCTTCATCTACACCTAGGTTATCAAGGATGAGCTTTCAGATTACACAATGACCTTGAAGGTCAGAGGTCAAGGTCAAGGTCAAACAGTTCTAAAGTGCAAATCTACTCAGAATTTCAGGGGAAAACTAATTAGAAGCCTGCATTAACCATCCCCTATTTGTTTAATCAAGGATCCCTGTTCCAGTTACGCATTACTTCTCAAGGTCAGAGGTCAAGGTCACAGATAACTAGCTCTAGAGTAGTAAACTTATCATCGGAAACCATAGACATCGCTCCGATGTCCTGCTCTTGTTCAACCAAGAAATGAAGCCATTACTGTGCCTCCTTGGCCAGGCAGACGGTAATATTTGAAACTTCTATGGAAATAAATAAACATTAAATATACTGTATGTAAAATGACAACAGTACATCACATCTTGCTGCTGATGCAGAGAGGCGATGCGATTACGTCAAAGAGGATGTGGAAGGCTGCACTTTTTTTCATGATGAACTGAGTGTATTTTGGTCCGAAGACCCGATACAAGCTTTCGTCACTTACTGTGACTTCATCAGGTACTGTGACTTCATCACCTGATGAAGTCACAGTAAGTGACGAAAGCTTGTATCGGGTCTTCGGACCAAAATACACTCAGTTCATCATGAAAAAGGTGTCATCTCTATTTACTTTAATTTATATCATGATGATGAACACGGCATCCATTCCATGTATATTCAGAATGGGAGACTTTACTGCCGTTAGAGGCCACCACCATTCAGCGGTCCCAGAAAATCATGCAATGAGGAACCCGCGACCGAAACAAAAGGGTTGTTTTCACGCCATAAAGAAATGGAAATAACGTTAGAAAAAAGGAACTTTGGTCGCACCGCTCGCAGCGCCACGTCGTGACGTTAGTTCCTCCGGTTCCCCATTTGACGTCACAGAGAAGAAGCGCAAGCAATGACGTCATCAATACTGACGTGGACGGCTGCCTTACGTATGTGACGTCAAATTTTGTAACATTCTAGGACCGCTAACAGGCGCCCTCTAACGGCAGGAAAGTCTCCCATTGGCTGGCATATTATTCCCTCATTTTACGTGGTCTAACAGATCGAAATGATCATTTTTACCGTAAAATATGCTTCCCTCTGTTTTTGCATGAAGAACAATTTTTAGTTTTACAACCAGAATAAAACCACGACAATAATTTGTCCCACTCTTCTGTCTTGACTAAACCCGTCGCCACGCTCCTCTGTGGAAGCGTTCGTTACACCACAAAGGTTCGTCGCTCGTCAACTGTTGAGTTAGTCCTCTCTGTTACCGAGGAATTCAAATATTGACTGTGATTCACATTACTCTGGGAGGCGCTCAGGGAGAGAATCACGCGATTTGCCGCTCCAAACCATCTTTTTTATCTCGGGGTTGGAGAGGACATGTTTCTGTAGCAAAATGTGTGCTTTCTGCATGTAATTTGCTGATGGCAACGTTAAAGGTACACGATCCCTACTGATATGTTGGTGATGCGGCAGGCAGAAAAAATCGATGCTTCTTGATGTTATGTTTTAAAGCCCCGCTGTATTGAATTTTACGATATTTTCAAAATGTAAGGAGAGTGCACATAGAGGTCTCATGGCCTCCTTTAGATGGCCAAAATGCTTGCCTCCATACCAATTTCAGAGAATCAAGGCCTAGTTTTCAGCACAGATTAGAAAAAACAACAGGGAGAGCTCTAATGTATTCAGATGCAGCGTAGTGCATTTTACACTACACTGACGTCGAGAATCGCGGCGATGATTTGTGCTTTTCAAATTCAATAGAGTGGGGCTTTAAGTTTTATAGGACAAGCGCTCAAGAAACTGAGACCAAGCGTATCGAGGTTCTTCACGTGACGTCACATTTCCATGACGACACGATACCGCTATACTGAGCGTCAAAATGTCAAGCGACGTCACGGTATGAACACACGTCGACACACTAGATCGTAATGTCAAAATGTCATGACGTTGACAGTTTTGACGTCATCACCGGCAATCTGACGGCAAACATGGCTGATTCGTTGCAGTCACGTGACCGTTGTGACGTCAGTGAAGAACCTCTATTACATTTCAAAATTACTGAAAAAAGAAGAGAGTCTCTAATAACGTCAATACTTGAAAGAACTTGTGTAATTACTGCATAAAAATGAGTTCATTTTAATAAGAACTCGTCTCATGTTACACTTCAGCCAGATTCTGGTGTCAAATTACATGTTGCCAATAACTCATCATTACACAGTCATTTCCTGAATTTCTGGAAATTTGTAAAAACAAAAAGTACTTATACGTTCGCCTTGTCAATAAATAAAACTCTCTATATCCGAGTTTGTCATACAAAACTCTAATGAAAAAAGTTTCTCTCCTTTTATGTAGCCGGTAAATCCAATAATATTTTCCAAGTGGAACAAACATTCATAAACAGACAACGCTACAGTCGCGCTGTGCTTATGAGAATATGACATCAAAACGATGGGAATTCTGTACGTTGATGTTCTAATCTGCATGTTTTAATTTGCCTTGGTAGAGTTAGAACACTTTGTAACATGATGTTATCAGAGCATGAGAAATGTTGGAAGGTCTTACAAGAAAATCTCAAATAATACAAGCTGGCTCACACCTGCCGGATTCTAAGACCCGATAAATATCAAAGTTGATTGAAAGGAATCGCGGAGTTAGACGGCCTTCAATCTCCTTAACATCTTCAGGGGATTTAGTGGTAAGTAGGCCTACTAAAGCATTAACAGAATAGGTACAGAACGAACATGCCAGCAGTGCAAAGAAGTCTGTTCTGACTCAAATCTTAGACGCCTGTACGGAGTAACATGACTGTACTGGAATGATACCATTCTCATCAAACCAAGTCAATAGGAGTAGGAAGCAGTTTTATCTTCTTCCCCTTCGACAGGCGTAGGGAGCCGTTTTATATGTCTATAAACATTCATAATATTCCAAAACGAGGCTCTGACTAGATGCCCGGATGTTGGCAAGGTCGGCCAGGATTTGTCACTTCATGGTGACGTATCCGCTGCGGTGACGTCATAACCAAGGCCACCCAATGAGAAGGGACCTGGGAGTGAAAGAAGTTACTTTGCTTACCTGTCTTTCGACGAAGTTTTTTTTTGTTTGCAACTTCTTCATTTCTGCATGATGATTGCTGTGATCCAACCCGAGTAATGAGCTAACGGCATTAACTTGTCAAATATCTGTAATAAAATATATAAGACGGTGGAGTTAGCGAGGCTCAAAAAAGTAATAGCACTTTGGAATGGTGTCAAGTTCCGCACCACCTTCGGCACCTATACCCTGGGTCTTATGGGGTAAGGGGCAGGCGCAGGAGCTGCCAGTTCGAATTTCGCTCAAATCACCACCAGGTTCATGCAATATTTTCCGCTGCGGAGGGGTTTTTTCTTGAATTTTCTATGTCGTGTAATGAATCTCGACGAATTTTGCAACTGCCAGATGCAATCGAATCGAATCAGATGGCAAAGATTGCACTTTTAAGTCTAAACACTCTCTTTTGGAATCAGTTTTATCGGGCTGATAAAAAGAGTCACGGATCTGGTAATGTGTTGGTTTTGCCGAGGGTAAGCAAGAAAAGTCACCTGGACCGTGACAGACGGTAACTGAAGCAGCATTTTCTCAACATCATACAGAATGTTACACCACATCCCAGCCGACGCTGTTACTGACTGGAAAAAAATATCCCAGTTGTGTCAGAAAATCTTTAAAGAAATGAGACGAACTTCTTACATGAGAAATCAGCTGTGTGTTGTCTCAGCAAAGATCCATGGCATGAGTTCAAATATGATAATGAAGTCCTTATCATCAGAGGTAAATATCCACGGTAAAATATCCCACAGAATATCCCATTCGAGAAGGCACCATTCTGGTGCTAGGCCTTCACTGCAGACACTCGGTCGGGGTTTGCTGTACACTAACACCTGCTCGTCTTGTACAGGTGTCATTTGTCACGAAGGCCTAGGCTCCTGAATAGGCCTACCCTGTTTTATCAATACAATAGGCATCGCAACCCTTTCCACAGATTCTTGGTGACACCCTACGACACAATGCAGGGAGTCGTCGCCAATAACGTATTCAGATAAGATTTTTGAGGCATGTGCTACGTGTACGATTTGGCTGATGCTTCTGGCGTAACTTTTGTTGCAGTTCCCCGAAATGTACAGGACTGGTCAGATTGTACAGCAAGCAAAGGAAGACGGTATTGGCGATGACTCCCTGTATAACAGTGACATAACCAGGTTATGTCTATTCACTGCATAGTGACGTCATCCTCAACCAATGACATTCTTCGCGAAATTCGTCTCCCAATCACCCTCGAATGAGGAACCTAACTGACTATCTCAATAGGTGTCACTAGTGGCTAAAACTATTGAATTGAAGGGAACATTCAGTTCCTGATCAATTTCCAACACAAAGGGCGTCCATTTTACAGGACCTGATTACTGTGTGCTGCCCTCTATAGTTTAAACTCCCAACGCAGTTGTGAGTCGCGCCCCTTCGGTTTACTCGCTCTCCACAACTGCTTAACTTCGTAAAATTCTCCTCGTTTGGTCAACAGATGGCGTCAGGGCCTGGCGCGAGTTTTACAGCCTATCAGCACGTTGCTTTCAGAACTCTTTGGCCCGTTGGCAACGGATGTTCTTGTGCTACCATGGCTACGAACCGCTCGGCCAATGAAAAAGTGTCTCAGGCCAGCTTGGTTACCGGTTGCTCGGTGCTCTCATTGGTCGACTCTCTCAGCGCCATCTGTTGACCAAACGCGGCGAATTTTACGAAGTTAAGCAGTTGTGGAGAGCGAGTAAACCGGAGGGGGCGCGACTCACAACTGCGTAGGGAGTTTATCTATAGTTATGATCCCCATTGGTTCCATTTTGCACGAGCTGAAAGACCAACCTCGTGGCACCTTGTTTATTTCACACAAACAACCAGCTTTAATCGCAAAATATACTTTACAATTCAAACCAACAGACTCTTTTTCGACAGCTTCTTTGTGAACTAAGACTGACAAGTTTTTTCGGCAAAGATTTTCTTCCTCGTACCCGTGAAGAAAGCCTCATCTGAAGCATTCCACAGCTATCATGCCGCAGCTTACACTGCTGTATGGACGTCATCAGAGACATGATATGATAAGAAGCTATACTACGTATTCGACGACGACGGACGACGACGGACGACGCCGGACGACGACGGACGACGGACGCTTCCCCATCGTAATAGCTCACCCCGGTGAGCTAAAAATTGTACGAAAAAATGTCCCCTGGCCTACACCGATTGTGATATACTGAAATATGCCTTGGGTCACGTGGACTCTGACCCTTAGGACGATTGTGGGTCATCCAACGTGAGGGAGAGGAACTTTTATTCCTGACAAACAGGGGCCTATTTCATAAAATGACTTTAGGCTAATGGTAACATTAACTTCAATGCATTTTTCATTTGGTTAAAGGTACCATTAGCTTAAAGTCACTTTATGAAACAGGCCCCAGGTGAATTGCAATTTAGTCGCTCTTTCAGTAAGAGTAGCCACCCGCGCTTATCGTCAAAAGACGGCAGCAAAGTTCTGGCGGACCAATACATCGGCGAAATTCTCCTGATTGCTGCTCTATCAAGCCTGCATGTGTCCGCTAGCCATTGAATCGGACCGTACTGACTCCCAATTGGTCACCTGACTGACAGCGCCGATTTGACGGGTGACAACGGCTGTTGATGACGTCACACGGACGCCATCTTTACACAACACGAATGGTGGAACTAATGTCACAGCCAGCACTCAATGGACGGAAATATTGATAGGTTCATGTTACCAGGTACAATATCATAGATTAAACAGCAATGTGTAATGAAAGACAAGCAATTTTGTATAAATCGTCACCAAGCAGAATGATACCAGTGACATATGATCTGTAAATGACAATTCTCGTATATCTGGTTGTGATACGGTTTCATATTTGTAGGAGGATATTCGATACACGGATTCATTCAGGCGAACAGATCTTGGACAATCGATGATGGTGACAATAAATTCACATCATGAATCAGTAGAGATCATCTAATATGCTGTCTGTGGTCGAGTAAGATATGACGTGTGTAGTTCCCAGGACAGTGGGCACATTTATTGATATTTATGTCTATTGATATATCAGCAATGATCACTGCCATGATGGTCATTGGAGGTGTCAGTCACAGATCAATGGAACCTGGCTCCACAACTATCAATGATCCGAGGGGGTCATCAGGTGAGACAGGCCGCGGAGCACATTGAGATCAGCGACTCCAAAGCGTACTATTGCCTAAAAAGACGCGGCCCATGCGCAATGACAAAAAAGATGCCCAACCCGTCCCTCTGAAGGAATGGGATCCAGGGACACCCAGTCCACCAGCGAAACACCAGTAGGAACTGTCAGTCAGTTGACCAATACGTGTCACTACAGCCCAATTCAATGCCCAGCGGACCCATTCATGGTTGATTGAGCACCAATCAGGAGAATTTTATATTATATTGGTCCGCTAGAACTTTGCTGCCGTCTTTTGGCGATACGCGCGGCTGACTGCTCCTATTGTAATCCTAAGATCGCCAACAAGTCAGACGTAGGCCTACTTTATGTAATAATCATTTCGGAAATCACTTCTAGGGCTGCGTGTCGTCCAACTTGATACAACTCCGATGGTACATCACGTGACTGGTTGCACACCCACCCCTGATCTGCAAATCCAATGGAGCCTTTATAAATACGCTCTGCAGAGTATACATTTTGTAGATCTAAGTAGCGGATTTTCGAAGAGAGCTGAGAACGTGGTCAGTTCTGAGATGGAGAAAGTCATCGAAGCATGTAATCCGTCCACGGATGACCATACAGCTGCGTGTTAACGACACCGAGTCAATATCACACCAAGTTAATTACATGTAGCACAGTATTGATGCGGCGGTCAAGGCATTTCTTCATCGAGTGTCGGGGGGGGGGGG
>NMRB01000449.1:64931-78913 GCA_002633025.1 Notospermus geniculatus | reverse complement strand
GGGGGGGGGGGGGCGGATGTGGACATGCACCTGGCGCGCAACAAGTTGTGGTCACCTGCTTGAGTTTGATATGGTCGGGCGCAGAGCAGAAGATATGTACGTCAATTTGATTACTGAAGGGTACCGAAACACACTTTCAACAATCACCCCCTATAGACCTTTCCAACAAAGATGGTAACCTACTGGTTCTCCCGCTATGACCTCTTGTCCATCATTGTCCAAACATGATATAACACTACCAAACGCATCCTCTCAGACAATTATTTTACCACGTCCTAAACTTTTGTGTCCATGGCCCGCTTGACCACTAAAGCGGGGTTCATTGGCACACGGATTTTGTCCGATTCAGGTCCGTAAAAATCGATCAAACTGACTTTTGCGTTGTCGTGTCCGGAAAACTCGGGGCAAACGGATTGAAAACGGACCGGATCCGTGCGCCAGCGGCCATTGAATGGTATTAAGCTTCTGACGTAACATGGGGAGAACTGTTAGACCGCCATCTTTAGCGTATTCTCTACGCTACCACTTACAATTTCCTGGTAAAAAACATGTAGTCTTGAAGAACAACTTCCATTGTTCAATGTGTATGTTCTACACGCCATCCTCACATGCCATTTATCTTTCTCTCTCCCGACTTCGCCGTACATTAATTTTTATTAGCAAACTCAAGGAGCCTATCATGAACAATTACAGTGCACTAACACTTAATTGGCTCAATTTCTTAGTGATATATCATTAGGGCTAATACCTCAATGTTGATGGTGTGCGACTTCAGTGTATCATAGCGTACATGAACATGTACATGTACATGGTATTTGGTTCTGCAGAATTGTGACCCAGTCTGGGAAAAGCAGGCCCAAATCTCCAGGCAGCGACAAGGCCCTTGACTGCCCCGTTAGGTCATCAACTCATTGCTGAAGAATAGCCTCTCTTTGTTACTGTAACAGCTGAATTGATTTCAGTCTGGACAAGTCACAACAATGAGTGGCCACGACGTCAGGTGGGAGAACTTGTAGGGCACCATTTTTGTCGGAAAGGTCTATAGCTAGGTAATCAAGGATTGTGAACTTTTGCTCGTTGGACGAGACTTCCACCTATCACACGACAATATCTACCTCATCGAAGATAATCTTGGATAATATCGACATTTCTTAGCAATTCATAAGATCAAAGAGAAATCTTTAATTAAGACCGATATATGTATAGTTCCATAACGATACATCTGTGCAACAGAGCCAAGTGAGAGGATAGGATTAATTAGTAATTAACGACAGCATAAGTAATTTAACTTGTAAGTAACTGGCGCTATCCAAAACTTATAAAATCTCGTTCCGTGTTCTTTGATTTGTTTTGTGGCTTTATAGAATGGTACGGACACAAGTCCTTCTGTTCATAACATCATTTTTACATTAACTTTCCCAGATCACGCATCCCTGTAGAATAAGCATAATGATTGATCAGGGATTGTTGGGCATATACATGTGACGGGGACTGAAGTGACTGTAAGGAAGTCACGAATCCTGCAGCTTTCCCGCCAGCAGAAAATGTGGAGATCGCGTGAGAAGACGGTTATATTGAATGAGCAATCAATATCATGGTTCTTGTCTGAAAGTAATGTATATAAACACAGGAATTAACTGCAAGGAGTGGGACACTTATTCTTAAGAATGTACGGGAGTTGCATCGAGCTGGCTCTTAAGTAACGTTTGCAAGAGAGGCAGTTCCTGGCGGGATGTTATTCATAAAACCTTGCCACGCTTAGTTACTTCCTAAAGTGGACAGTTTCTACAGGTCAACGTACACAACTGGCAACCAACTCATGCCCCCATCACACTGAGCTAGTTCTGAGTATGTTCTTGGAAATGTTGCCGAACGGGCTCAAACTGTGTGCGAACGGAGTGGACGTAGTGGCAACTTTTCAGTCTTTTTACGAACTTCACGGAAGGGAAGGGTAGAACTTCGAGGCATTATTTGGCCAACGTTACACGTTCTAGCCCATTTTATGATTTTTTTTAGGACGGGACAGGACGTTTTGAGAACTACTTCAGTGTGACAGTACCATAAGCTAGCAGGGTTTTGTGATAATAGGCCCTGGGCGCTGCATAAGTAGACACGCACCCATCTTCAACAGATTCAACTCAGTTTGGAGAAAATGTAGCTAAACCTATAATTCCTCAATCTTTCTATCTGCCACAAGAAAGTTTTGTGTCACATGAAGCAATTGACAGACGGATTAAAAATGGCGGTCGCTTTTACCACTTTTGTTTTCATCGATTTTCAATATTTCATATATTCAATATCGTACACACTTCATCAATTATTAGGAGAGAAAAATCAAATAATCAAGTTTATTGATTTCAATGATTTTCGAAACTCATCCATTTCTCTTTGTTATGTTTTAGGAAAGGTACTTGGTATAGACTTTTGTTTTGGTAGGCCTATTTTTGTATAATACATGTATTGGAAAAATTATGAAAGTTTCAGGCATTCTTTCTAAAACTGTTGTTCTTATAAAAGTCTCGCTGTTCTGTTTTAAAGTTAAATAAAGACTTTTGATTCACTCTGATCGATATTGCATAATGTAAGTATTTTCACGAAAAAAATGTTTTTACAGTAATCCCAAATGAGGCCAGATTGTTCAAACAGGTCAATGGAGACTTTACTGCCGTTAGACGTCACCACCAGTCAGCGGTCGTAGAACGTCATGGAATTTGACGTCACAGAAAAGAAGTACACGCCACGACGTCATCCATAATGACGTGGACGCCATGGCTTAGGTCTGTGACGTCAATATTTCGTGACGTTCTAGGACCGCTCACAGGCGGCCTCTAACGGCAGGAAAGTCTCCCATTCCTAAAACATCTTTTCCCCTTTTCTTAAAATCCTTTCGTGGAATTGTTATCGAGATGATCACGGACGCCTCTAACCATAAGCGCATATCGACATCGTAATGTTTCATTTCCTTCAACGTGCTTCTCTGATCTCCGATCAACAGGCACGTAATTCATGACATTAAAAGGACATGGGGCTAATTGCATGTTAAATAGATTAATAAACGCAACAATTCGATAGATTTCTGACAGAGACGTGCTGTTACAGTTCCCTTGTTGGAGACAAGCAGGTTCTGGCCTAGGTCGTCTTAATACACCACATCATTGTCTTGTCTTGGCATTTACGCACGTTATCCATGTATGCGTATAGATGATTCTCGAATTCGCAGACCTGCGCACTTCCGCCGAAATCGC
This sequence comes from Notospermus geniculatus, assembly GCA_002633025.1. Lineage (NCBI taxonomy): Eukaryota > Metazoa > Nemertea > Pilidiophora > Heteronemertea > Lineidae > Notospermus > Notospermus geniculatus. The sequence continues at coordinate 75,668 of NMRB01000449.1, read as the reverse complement.
AACCAGGCCCTCGATCTGAAACCAGCTGACGTGACGCAATCCATGATTCAGCAATGGTCGACTCTCGCGCAACGTCGTCGAAGTCATGTTGTGGGGTTCTCTGCGTCACGTCTTTCAGTTTCAGACCGAGGTTGTGCTTGCGATTTCGGCGGAAGTGCGCGGATCTTTCTCGTTTACGTCAATTTGGGATTTGTCTATTGCGTGTCCGTAGTCGGTTCATGAAGGGAGCAGCCACTGTTTTATATGCTTCTATGTCGATGGATTAGATACTGACATTTCCAAAAATGGCTGCGCCCCTCTGTAAACGGACTACTCATACGCAAATAGGCAAACATGGATAACATGCTTCAGCATCTATCAAATTCCGTTTGCATGTCCTAATTAAGGACCTGTTCAGATGATTCCAAAATTGTCGAGTTTTTCAAGTGTTGCATCAAATCGAAAATAATTCTTCGAGAAGTGAAAACTAAAATTACGAAATTTGAAATATTAGATACTCATATATATTAGTCACTCAGTATATCTATTTTTGGTATTTCTCACATGCGATCATTCCTCGTCGAGGGCCCATGAGGAGTTTGTCAGCACAAGATGAAATAAAGTACAAAGTACTTAAGTATGTCTCCTCATGGCTGTGGCCAACCACCACTCATACATTCTTGCTTCTGCACCCACCTGCACCTCTTCTCATTTAAAGCGAATATCAGTGTATGGTGGACAGCCATAATACCTCTGGCGCGGCGTCCACCATTGGATAAAAATCTTCGATATAAAAAAAAGTACAAAGTACATGTAGTTAAAAGGCCTGTCCACACCATCAACATTTCTAAAACATTCAGTTGCAAGAAATCTGCAACACCCTTGTTTTGGGATTGTTGCACAGTGTGGACCGATTTGCAACAATCCAAAACATGTTTTGAACATGTTTGCAGAAGAATTCACATGACATTTCTTTGAAAACGTTTCTAAAACATTTTCAAAACAATGTTTTGAACTGTTGCAAGTCCTGTCCACACTGTGCAACAATCCCCAAACAAGGGTGCTGCAGATTTGTTGCAACTCAATGTTTTTAGAAATGTTTTGAAAATCTTGATGGTGTGGACAGGCCTGTAGTTGAAGAGTGTAGACCAACCCCGAAACAAGCCGCAACATAAGACAGTTTTCAAAATGTTTTGTCGCAGAAATGTTTCGAATATGTTGATGGTGTAGACAAGCTTTAAGCCTTGACTCCAAACAGAACATTCCAATAGTCTCGCTGTGTTTTTCCTTTTATTTTCGGCTTGAGAGCAAAAGGAAATGTCTTCACTAATGGAACAAAAATATTATTTTGTATTCTGTTCGTCGTCTGCTACCCTTGATCCATTAACATCAACCATTTCTATAGCATGCATTTCACCACTCGGTACAGGAGGGAAATGTTTCATGTATTCAAATGAACTCTGCTGCCGTCATTGTCTCTGATTATATGATATTGATGAAAGCGACAACGTGGCTACAACATTTTTAAATTAAATTAGTTTTTGCAAAATATACCTATGACATTTTTGCTAAATTGGTACATTCTGGCTGACAAATGATTTTGCTGCTGAAATGACAATACAAGCTGATTAAATTAGGCGCAGTAAACCGTAATGTGGCTGTGTGCATGATTTGTCAACATTAATTAACTAGACTGCAATATTTAGTAATACGAAGATTTTTTTTACAAAAAGATGAAATGGATTAGGGAGACAAAAGTGTTGTAACTTTTTCTGTTTGGTTTGAAGATTTATTTCTGAGCAGACAGGCCAACATACAGCCCAAACCATTTGTGTTGGTCGCCCGAGAGTAAAACTTACATCATCGTGTAGCAGATGAAATTTTCTTTTTAAAATCTCATTCCTTTTTTTCTTCAAATAAAGAGGTACGATGGCGATAAAAGCAACGTTTTTTGTGTCATTTTTTCATGACGCAACGTCAACACTTAAATGACGTCTTCGGCACAACCGCTCGCAGCGCCGACCTGTCGGGATAAACCGCAGGGCGGGTTCCCCATTGAACGGAGATTCCTCTGGACGATATGGAACGCCATCAATGACAAAAATGATCTTGTCGGTTCACTGACAGTAATTATCCGAGGGTTTGGTTGGGTTCCTTGTGAATTTAGGGACCTCAAACTCATTTGCAATCTTTGGAGATTATATTGGTTGAATTTGTAATCAAAGCCCCCCCCCCCCCATTACCCAATACTCTTCCTACATTTTGGATTAATTTGATAGAAGATATTGTCAGTGTCAGTCAAATTTTTGGACAAAACTTGGTTTAATTACAAGGTTTCACCCATTTCTTCCAATCGATTGTGATTACGTCATACTGACGAATCCTTACGTCATACTGACGAATCCTTACGTCATACTGACGAATCCTTACGTCATACTGACGAATCCTCACGTCATACTGACGAATCCTTACGTCATACTGACGAATCCTTACGTCATACTGACGAATCCTTACGTCATACTGACGAATCCTTACTATATTAAACAACTTTTATGGATGCAAGAAGTTGTTTCAGTGAATCAATGTATGCACTATTTGTTTGGGTGTGGCGGTAATTGATGGAAAATATTGAAAATAATTAGCCCCTGTAATTATTAGAGATTTGTCCCATTTTTGTTGACGAAAGAACTGCTGTCATTCTCCGACGATTTCACATTCAAGTTGAGGAGATGTTTTAACCGAGTTCTAGGGTAAGATGATACTTTTCAATCACAATCAGATATTTAGAGTTGTCATTTGATAATTATGCATTAGGTGATAAACGCCAATTACAACAATGTGTCATATCAATATGTTTGTAAGAGTCCAGACTCTGGGGTCACATGATATTGGAAGCCGTATTTATGAAAAATACTCCTAATATACCACGTGCAAGCCAGCCGTTAATTATTTCCTCAAGGTATGGGCGAGGTAGTCTTTCAGATCTGATCCGACCTCTCTGTCAATTACCTGAACTTCTATCAAAACAACAGAAAATACATAAAAGTTTTCGACTTTTTGTGATCTGGTGTTGGCCTGAGGCAGGGCGTGCATTCAACACAGACCAACTTTGTACCCGCCTGCCAATTGTTGTAATCTGGAGTTTGTATTTCATCAAAGGTGAAATCAACACCGCCTATCATTTAAAAGTGAATTATTTAGAGCCTGAAGGTGACTTGATGAGGTGAAGTCTCTAACACATGATCACACATGTAATTACTTCTAAATACCGTCGTCGGTAAAAATGATAACATTCGATTAGTTGTGCTCATTTTGCAGATTCCAGATTCATCCATTGGAGAGGTCCAAATTGTGAGGTGGTCTAGGAAAACCCGTCTGATGTCGCTGAATGATCAATAAGGGCTGTCAGATTGTCTGTGCATTGATCTGTTACGAAGTATATTGACATGGTACGAAGTACATTTCAGCTATTGAAATGTGCGGGTTCACCAAGGCCATTAACACTTTCCTCAAATGCGACATCCGACGGGTTTTCCTAGACTGCTTCTCACATTGTGTCTGCAAGAACAGAAAACGATTTCCTTACGGAGGTGTGTTTGACTTGGAGAGAGACTCGGACAATATTATGGCAAGCGACTCTCAGCTTAAAATAATTCAATCGATGAGGTATGTATGAAAAAAATGGTTAGCACCTTCATAAAGCAGAACATGTTTTGACAGCAACCTTTAGCATTTTATCTTTGAGAATACGGGAGATTTTACTGCCGTTAGAGGCCGCCAGTTAGCGGTCCTAGAACGTCACAAAATTTGACATCCACGTCATTATGAATGACGTCATGCCGTGCATTTCCTCTCTGTGACATCAAATTTTCTGACGTCCTAGGACCGCTATCTGGTCAAATTGGTAATTCTCATCTAAACGTTAAACACCTTCGTAACTTCATAAACCGTTCTACAGGAGAAGAACCCAAATTATAGTAGCAAGTGTTCAACGTTTTCTTTCCCTGCATCAAAACATGAGACACAATAAGGGATCGCTTTGTGGGTGATTATCGTCTGATGAGCAATATCTGAGAAGGGATTAGTAGGTTCTCTACAATTAGTGGTTTCTTTACCATGGCCAATATTAATTATATGTAGAACCACGCGGCGTGGCAGCAAAGGCATTCCATTAATGAGGGTTGGGATTAGTTTGTCGACCAATCTTTAAGATGGACTGACGGACGTTAATGATTAGTCACAAGGTGAGTGACGGAAGTAAGCAGGGGATGCTGGGTTTGCCGTGAGCGGACATAGAGTCAATTTCCGGACAAGGCAGTATGCATTTTATCGACGGAAATAAACGGTGCCATGTGCAGCTTCAGTTGGGCAATAAAAAGAAACTTCTCCTTATTTCCATGTAAGACAAGTGTACCTGGGTGTGTTTCAAAAAGTGTTCCGGCCGACACCAGAAAATTTTCACCATTCTTTTGTCTACCGGTGAAAGGCTGTTTCTTGGAACTCTACAATATTCATGTCCGATCTAGGTATCATGGAGCTCTGAATTATGGCACTGCAAACTAAATGATCTATTAACCCTTTAAAGTCTGACAGCAGAAAGCAGTTTTGTTGTCGGACGGAACGATAGATTTTGCTGGTAAGCTCAATATTTTTTGATACCCTCCTTCATATGAGTGTACACTGTACATCCCAGATGGAGAAACTATTAGTTAAATATCTACATGTATATTATCAAATACTACATTTTTGGAAAATCAATCATTTCAAAGTTAAATTTTGCCCCATTTTCTTGGGTGACCAATTTTGAAATACACCCGCCTGCTGATTTTGTGTTTTTAGCCATGGTGGCATTAAACCCAATGGGGCTACCGAAGGAAAATATTGAACTCACGTACCAGGGCCTTCATCATACCATAAAAGAATCCCTGTGTGCCATACATGTACTTACACACATATATAGTTATCAAGTCTCTATTGATTAAAAAGTCAACCAATATCATTTCTAAAGATGGCGAATGAGTTTAAGGTCCCCTAGAAGGACCATGATTCAGAAGGGACCGGACCCTTACACCTCCTAATGAGGAAATCAACGACCTCACCCTCGGATAATTAGCCAGTGAACCGACAAGATCATTTATGTCATTGATGGCGTCCCATATCGTCCAGAGGTCTTTCCGTTCAATAGCATGAACCAGCCGTCTCATCAGTTGTAACCCATGGCGAATGCTACCATTGTGTATTTTATTAATAACTTATTACCAAGTCGCCTGGAATCGAAAGGTTATACATCACGATGTCAATTTGTAAATTTCCCCTGGCGATTATATCGGACTTTCTGGCTCGGTAAAAACTGTTGCTATGCAAAGCAAAGTATAGTAATCAGTGAGTGCATCGCCGGACTTTCAGATCTAAGGGGTCACTTTAGAATACTCAGGCTCAGCACACTCGTAATGATTATTTACGAACTGAGAGTCAACCCATTCAGACAAACTCGTACTCCCTCGGCCGTCAGGACACGGAACGGAAAATCTTGTTGGGAAGTCAGCGGTGCGAGCAATACAGGCTGACGAGACAATGCGAAAATGATCAGTCAAATTTTTCATAAATGTGATTTTGGGGGAACGTTCAGACCCACATGTAAACCTTAATTTAGCATATTCAGAAAAGTTGATGAAAGATTTGTCCCTGTGCGGCGGGCAATAGTGCAGACTACAAAGAATTTCTGACTGAAAGCGCCCTCTGGTGTTCAAACTGATGAAGTCCATCTCTCCAAAGCAAGCAAAGAAATGTTTTAGCAGTATTTAGATGCGAGACTACTTTTTGGTGGAGGAACGAGGAAAAAAACTTTATCGCTCTGAAAATTTTTTGATGTACCGTCGCTGCTAACACAGACTCAGTAAAAAGGGCCCACTGATAGAGTGCACATACGTTATGCTAAATGTCATGTCTACATCGTCAGAAATGAACTTGTCTGAACTAGGCTTTGTCTAGCATGCAACCAACATCACTCGATCTCGAGGCAGTTTCCCATCTTTCCCATCCCATGGTGTCTATTGTCAAAAAGGCATCAAACCTTTCTGCTATTGTCTTACTTAGAAAATTGATCAAAAATGGTGATTTTTTACGGGTGTCTAGACAGGGCATTTGCTGTAAAAACAAGTATACCATGTTCATAAATAGGTCTACATGTACTTGTCACGCAGGGCCTCAGTGTAATAGAATCTAATGCCCCAGATATGTGATGTCCCCCAACAATACATTTACGGATTAACGGGCATCATTCAGTTGTAGAGACCAAGACCCTTTAATCCCATGACAAGCAATACAGGGGGACATCAGGAATACGGGGGGCATTAGATTCTATCACACCTGGTTCGATTCACGGTCAAGTGGTATTTTGTAAGCAATTCCAATCTGAAAGTACCAAGTGCTGCGCTGAATGAGCTGATCCTTGAGTTCCCAAGAATGTTTCTGGAGAGACTGGGCTTCTGAAGCGCTTCGCAACTGTAGGCAGCGAAAACAACTTCCGTACACTGGCCCACTGTCTCGAGCAGCTCCGCTCAGGACAGGAAGACCGCCCACCGCGAGAACGGGCGGTCGTAATGAAAGCCCCACACTTTCATCGCACTCGCACATTCGAGTTTGAAATTGTTTGCCAAACGGGTTCACCATGCAGAAACAATTTGGGAATACTAGTATATGCCATTGATACTGCAGTATGGCATATGACATACGTAGCTGATGGCTTATTATACTTAACGAAATGACGAAATAAAGAAATAACGAAATGACGAAATGCCAATCTCGTCCCGAATTAGGCCACGTCACACGATGTATGCCATTGACCTACGTATTGTTTTTCTGTACTGACGGGACAAGGTTGCATTTTCCTGTGATATTTACCTTGTCGGGAGCATTCATTTCATAGGGCATATGCATTTCATAGGGCATATAAACTCCTCTTCTTTCAAGGGTCATTGGGTGACCTTTGTCATAAAATGCATCCACTTATGACTGCTGTCACCTAAACTTCGAGGTACGAGGAACTTCAGACACCGTTGTTGTCGGTTTACATATGCCATATCCCACTATCACAAGTAGCTGTCAACTTGCTAGATTAATTACACTGACTGGTCAGGAGTACAAACAGATGTTTATGATAGGCCTAAAACATGTAACCAGGCAGGCAGTGTTCACTATGCAATAGAGGAAACTGCGGGCCATTTTGTGTGAGTCAATGGCGGGGGAGGGGGGCATGTAGACAATATGTACACTCATGCAAAAAGTGCAAGCACTTATTTCACCATAGATCTAAGAAAATTCCATAAGATTATTGACAAAGTATTTTTGGTTACAGAACCTCAGGATTTCAATATTTTTAGTGATATTCTCATTACCGTGCTTTCTGAACGAACCTGAGCTCACCAACTTATCATCCATTTCATTCTCAAAATTATAATATCGCCCTTTAATATAAATGCAATCATATAAACATACCAAAGAGGCCTTATACATGATGAAATTCAAAGGAAAACAGAAGACATGGCAGACAAGACACTGACGAATTTATCGTCTGCTAAAATACGTCACCTCCTAGGATGGAACAATTGTGCTATGGAGGCTGAGGCGGCTGCCCTCCAAAGATTATGGTTTATGGATTGTTTGTTTTCCTGCTAGGTAGGCCTAATTTAGTTTGACAACTGACATGTGTCACAGTACACTCGCTGATTTCGCCTGTTAGCAAAGTAATACACTCATGCTGGGCTCAAGTGAAATGATATCTCCCTAGGTCAATACGTACATTTCGTTATTTCGTTGTCATTTCGTTATTTCGTTAAGTATCATAAGCCGTAGCTGATAGTTCATCAAGAGTGCTTCAAACCGCTGGAGTTGTAACTCAAGTATCTTCATGAATAAAGTATTGTTTCAAAGAAACCAAAGTTCCACACGTCCATGATTTTTTATTTATACGTTCAATAGTGCTTTACGTAGTAATAATACAAATTGTGTTTCCCACAGCAAGCTCAGACTGCGAATGGCTGCTATGAAAGATCTACTCGACATTCGCCCTCATAACTTGATTTGACATAATGATCTGCGAATCGGCTGGATATCGAACCCGCGGCCTCTCAGCCACAATACAGGCGCTCAAATCTAACCATTTTGACACCACGACCCCCCCTCCAACCCGGCTGGAGAGAGAGTTAATAACCCGAAGATGACTATTGTCACACATGTATGTACAGAATTGACAATTTCATCCGCCATGATTACAAAGGCACCATTTGGTTGACGGCCTGTTGTCGCTGACAAAATAGCTTTCTTTGTAATCATCTGGAATTGCCTGCCATTTTTTCTGTTGTTTCAATGCCAGATGAATAGAAGCCTGCCTAATTAGCTGAACCAAGCATATTCCATTTGTGCAGATTGCTTTGTCCAAGACCGGGTCCCGGAGGTCATTATATGTATTTAGAGGAGAAAGTACAAGTATTGAGACAGAGAAAAATGATAATGATTGTCATGGCTGTGTGGTTCGTGGCCGAGGGCAACCAAACAAACGAACAATGTGTGTGAGAGTTGTCCTGGGAACATAAAAAACGATCTCAACCCTTTGATCCACACCACTAGCAACCATATCATCAACGCTGAATCATAACTCATGAATAATTGACGTATCAATTATAAAATTGCGAATATGTGGTCATGAAACATTTAAATCAAAAATTTATATCATGTTATCAACGCGGTATTCGTTTCCAAATTGCTTCTCAGCAGCAGGCGAACATAAATTTGATCATGGTCTGTATACAGCCATGTATCAGGCTGACAATACTGGCGGACACTTTTCTCTGGTGACATTTCTTCCTTATACACCGGTGTTACATCTGCCAGTGTTTCCATGTGCCATTGTTTCCTCTTGTTGTTTGGGAAGCGCTTGCAGATAGATTGGCGCATCTCTCTGTGTGCCCCCTATTGTCAAGTCGCAGCTTATTCCGTCACAAAATAGAAGGGGAACACTCACAGATGGTGAACACTCAAAAATGTTACACCGGCCCTTCGATATCATATCTGGTGTCGCTCGGCTTTTCCGCCAGATACGTGGAATTCAAGCATTTTTTATCACGCACAGTAGCAGCATGCCGCGCTACAGCTGAAAAGGAGCTCTAAGCCATCGCGACCTCCCCAGTGGAAAACGGCAAAACATCCTCTAATAATGGATGTGCATAATAGTTTTGCCAGCCTCAGTAACCCAGATTAGGAAGCCCCTATTGTCTTCTGTATCATATCACAAGCCAGAATCTATTAGGTCATTTCCCTTGACATCAAATCTTGCCCACCTGTAGGCGAGCGTTCTGTGGCTAGCCACTTGATTACATTACGACCACGGCAATCCAGTTACTAGCAGTGGTATAGGCCAGAGCTAACTATGTCCTTTAGTATCCTCTGCGCGGCTATGCTCGTATACGGCTACTGATGGTACGCCGGGGAGATGATCAAGATTGAATGGGAAAAAACTGGTGTAGCTGCAGACAAGCCTCGCGCAATCAAGGAGTTTGGGACCTTCGCCGTGCGTAGAAAACCAATCATCCACTGTGGGATGTTTTTCAACCGTTTGTTCGGTTTGTGAGAGAATTGTGTGCATGATCACTTCATGGTGGCGTGTAACTACAGGATGTACCACAAGGTTTTTTCAACCCTCTCTCCTTTTCATCATTGCCTTCCACTTGGACCAAGAAAGACTCTTCAGACATACGAATAAAGACTAGCAAATGCTAATACTTCAGATTTGTACAGCATTGCCAAGACTAGTGCATTTGTATTGCAAAATTCATACTAATCTTTATTCATACGACCCATTGGCTGTATATTCATAAACGGTAGCAAATGCTTTTACTTAAGATTTGCACAGGAATGTCCAATGTAAATGTATAGGCCCCTACTAGAAAACTTGAAGAAAAAGTATTTGCTAGCTTTTACAAAATATCAGCCACTCTGAAGTTCGACGCGCTGTGATACCATAACCCTCCATCAAGTAAGGTACCGGTACCCTACTTCAGCTCATTTTTTATGTGTAGCAAGAGTCTCCATGCCTAATTGATAACTTACAGTATCAGTAGTATTACAGCTGTAGATCATTCAAATCTTGATATGTTTGAGCAGGTAGGTCGGTGTCTACATGTTGCGATCAACCTCACCACCATGAATTAGCGCTGTGTGTACAGAGTGCACATCGATCGCGAGTATAAAGCTATGGACGAGGTCACCATGAGATGCGCCACGAGCTCCAGTTGAGAGAGGATGAATGTATTATGTCGTGCACGTTTGCTATGTATACAGATGACGCCATACCCTATTCGGCCCTAATGACGATACCTGCAGTTTCCCTCTCTCCAAATGATAAACACACAGTACACCCCGTAGATCATCATCCCGTCGCCCCATCAGTCAGTGAAGGTCGCCATTACTGGCTTCCAGGCAGGAAACGGGACGGAACCCTGCCTCCATTAACATGTACCAGTTATTGCACCCACTGCCTGCAACACGGACGCTGGCTCCTTCCGTCGCGGGAGATGGCAAGAGATGTGTGATGCTGAATGATTGGTTCATGTAACAAGTGGTGTTAGAAAGAGATACGGAGACATTTACTGGTGAGTGTCGATGAAGGAAAGCCAGACGATCGGAAAAAAATATATCAGCCTTGTGGCACAGTAGCGAGGTCTATGTCAGAGAGACCGTGGGTTCGATACTCAAACCAGT
>NMRB01000449.1:0-17532 GCA_002633025.1 Notospermus geniculatus | reverse complement strand
TGATCTAGTCATTAGTTCAGGAGTTATTGCACTTTTTGTGTTTTTGGTTTCCGCCACCTGGTGGCCAAGCTGAGAGTCGGATCGGACCGAAACTTGGTGTCGTGGGTCATCTGACCTTGGGGTATATATGTACCAAGTTTCAGATCAATAGCTCCAGCGGTTACGAAACGTGCCCTGCTAACGGACGACGACGGACGACGACGGACGACGGACGACGACGGACGACGGACGCACAACCATTGTATAAGCTCACCACGGTGAGCTAAAAAATAACATTTGCTTGGCGGGCTATTTTCATGGCCAAAAGCATGTTAGTCGGTCGTCACGTGATATCGCCTCTCCCTCTTCCCCAGCTTCTCTAACCAATACTTACCTGTCTTTCTCCATCAGCAGCATATGTTATTTTCCCAATATCAATTTTCTGCAAGTTAGGCCTGAATGTAGGTAGGTTTTGTTGACGATTATTGTACGCCTCAATGAAGGCACTCCCATCAACTTGATCAATGAGTTGTCCTGCAGCCACCAGGTTTTTCTGAACAGTAGCCAACCTCTCCAAGTCACCCGGATGTGGTTCATGCCTGGATACGAGTCTGTTTGCCCGGCGGACAGCAGCATCCAGTTGTTGTATAACATTTGGTATCTTCTCCAGACAGGCCTTCCCATCATCAATGAACTTGTAATCATCATTGACCATGGCTATCATCGCCGTCTTCTGCCTCAAAATCTCCTCAATCCACTTCTCAACGTGCTCCTCTATACGTTTGACAACTGCATTCTTCTCAGCCAGGGCAGAGGAGTCCATCTCCTTCAAACTCGCCTCAAGGTTCTTCAGAACTTCTAACTGTCCCTCCCTCTCAGTCATCACACCCCTCATGTCTTTCGTGATTTTTTGGCAGAGTTTGGAGGCTTTCCCGACCTCGTGATCGCCATGTTCTAACATAACACATACATTACAAACAAGTTTGGAACAATCACAACAGAAACGTTTCTTTAGTTCATTATGAGTTTGGCATCGGGCATCCTTCATGTTGATTTTCTTCAGAGGAAAGACCCTATGATGCCGAGTAGCTTTATTCATACCATGAATCGCAGTGCAGTCGTCGCACATCGGGAACTGGCCACAATCTTTACATGTATTAACAGCTTTTACCTGATTCGATGCCTTGTACTTGCAACAAATACAATACAAATCTTCCACTTGGGAAGTGTCCGCAGCATTATCTTTTGAATCGTTTTCCGAACCACTACAATAGAGATCTTCATCAGAATCCTCAGCCCCCTGAAGGGAAATGTCTTCAACGCCATCTTTTGAATAACCTGCTAAGCCACTAACACCATCCACCGGTAGGGGGCTCTCAACTAAACACGTAGGACATGAGATGTTCTTTGTTTTCGGTCCCAATCCCTTCAGATGTTTGGAAAGGCACGTCTCGCAGAAGACATGTCTACAGCTATTCAGCAGTTTCAGGACAGGTGGCGACTCCAGACACATGGGGCAGGTCGGATTATCTGTGGGGAACCTGGACGCCATCTTTACTGCTCCCTGAAGAAGAAAAACCCCATGCTACATCATCTTTTTCTAGTCTGCGTTAAAGCTCTGTATATTTCTAACACGACAGGAGCAGTCAGCCGCGCATATTGCCAACAGATGGCAGCAAAGTTCCAACGGACCAAGACAAAAGAAACTTCTTTTGATTGGTGCTCAATCAAGACTGAATGGGTCCGCTATATGCATTGAATTGGGCCGTAGTGACACCTATTGGTCAACTCGCTGACAGCTCCTATTTCATGGGCAGTTACAAGTTTGAACTGAATGAACCGTGATGGCCACACCCCGCCATCAGTACTAAAGACGTGTACATACCTATCAACCAATGACGTGGCCCTGGTTTCCCTCTCCACTTCCTCGTGAGTCTAAATCCAAAATAGTATCAATGTCTTGTGAGGAACTGATTTTAGTCCCTGTCTGTCTTCACCCTTTATGTCGACCTGTGGTCACACGATGGACGATTCCGAGATGGTCCACACTCGTCGAAGAAGTAGGAGTGAGCATGCGCACTTGGGAAATCTGTAAGTATGAAATTTGAATGTTGTGTGAGGGAACAAAAGCGAATATTTCCTGGTAGCTTGGTCTGTCTGTGCTTTGTTTTAAAAAATATCTGAACGTTTTAATAAATCCCTTGTTAACAGAATTCTATCCTTTCTTCCTGAAGGCAGTAGATATTGCATTAAAATATAAAATGTGGGGAACATTTTTGAAATGAGATTCTTCTCCGAATATTGGAGCTGTCAGTCAGTTGACCAATAGATGTCGCTACGGCCCAATCCAATGCCCAGCGGACCCATTCATGGCGTAGGTGTTAATTGAGATCACCCAAAGGTACATTCGGTGGACTTAGAAAAAATATATATATGTAAAAAAAAATAGGCTGACCATGTCCATAAACCATTCGAGGAATGAACTAATCCTAACCCTAACCCCACCCAACCCTCCTCGCACCCTTCTCTAGGCATATACCCCCTAAAAATCCCTTTGAAAAACCCTTTTGTTCCTCGAGGCGATTGTGTTTATCATCTACCCATTCATGGTTGATGCTACACTCAATAATTTATTGGCCTCCGCTCGAAGCTGTCACCCTCAACCACTGAAACACTTGGTGCCAAAATCCATTTCTGAACACAAGATGTCACTACCAGTTGTTGACGAACGCGCTCGATCAGCCAATGAGCGATCAGCCAATAAGAAAATGTTTCATGTTCCGTGAAATACTGGTCGCTGATTGGTTGATGACAGTTTGCGCCATCTAGCGTTCAGAATCACGATTAGGCCGCGTCTGTGCCAGTGGTTGAGGACGTACAACTAGTATTGAGCTCGAGGCCACTGGGGACGAGTGAAGGTTGATGGAGCACCAATCAAAAGAATTTTCTCGTTTGCTGGAACTTTGCTGCCATCTTTTGGCAACAAGCGCCGCTGACTGCTCCTATTCTATTGGACAGAAAATTCTTTCATCTCATTGTTTGTTGACTGGCAGAAGGAGTGAGCAACAGGGGTCAGACCTCCTGAGAACATCGGGGGTTCTTAGCGGACGCTCCCTTCGTCACCGCACAGGAAGGGAGCGAGCGCTAAGAACCCCTGAGTGTTCTCAGGATGGGGGCTGCTGAGGTATAAAGATAAAATGTTGGGGCGTGGGGGGGGCGCAATACCGAATAGGTCTTTTATCATAAAAATGTAGGCCACAAGTAGGCCCACTAGGCCTATGAAAGCAAGGTCTCATTTAGGCCTAGTTGATTTCTTCTTTCATAATTTCTGAACCGTAAAATGGCGACACCTGTCGAAGTAATCTCGGATTAGTAAAAAATGAACAAGATCTCTTCATTTGTTTGAAGTGAAAACAAGACCCTGAACTTCATTGTGGTTTTATGAAGTAATGCTGTTAGTGACCTCTTTGTGGACAGTAATGAGGACAAATGTCGGTAGGCCTACTTACCACAACCAACTCAACGACCAATGATGACGAGAATCGTGTCTAACAGAGAGGGCAGATTGGACGTCTTCACTGCCCGACAGACGGCTATGTTAATGAGAATTTGGCACAACAAACGTCATTATCACCATAGGAATTTAAGTAACGTGATATCTCGTAGGTCCGAGATTTCAATGCTTCAATAGTATTTCAAAACGTGATACTTCTACATTGGATTGTATGGTGTTGACGAATGATAGTTGAAATAGGTTTTTGTTGGGAATTATGGACATGAATATCTAATGACATTAGAATGATAAAAGGCATTGTGTGGAGTCAGGTATTGAAGCTCTTGGAGACCATTGAATTGGCGCAGAATATTTTTTTTATTTTTTTCGGTGTACATGTATGTTGGCATACTAGTATTTGCACAGTGTAGCCTACATCTACTTGACTGAAATATTATAAAGGCTAACTGGGCTAGTTTTATAAGATGTTGAGGCCTATCCCATGTTGTATTATATGTACATGTACTTACGAAAGCCGGTTTTCACAGGCACTTTTCAACACCACTCGGCTCAGACCGAGCTCGGTTCTCACCAAAAACAAACGTGTAGTGGAAGCTGGCTGAGCATACAAGTTCAGCTATGTTGATTCCTGTCATAGTCACGTACAATATAGGCCCTTACTATGAACCGGTTAGAAACAGGTTGAAGTTACAGTTGAATACTGCTACCTGATGTCACAGCAACTTTCCTGATAATCTTCATCTCATGAATTATGGACATGAATATCTAATGACATTAGAATGATAAAAGGCATTGTGTGGAGTCGGGTATTGAAGCTCTTGGAGACCATTGAATTGGCGCAGAATATTTTTTTTTCGGTGTACATGTACGCTGGCATATTCGCACAGTGTACATCTACTAGACTGGAATACTATAAAGGCTAACTGGGTTAGTTTGTTCAGATGTTTACTTTAGGCCTATCTTATGTTGTATTATATGTACATGTACTTAGGCCCACTAAAGCCGGTTTTCCACAGGCACTTTTCAACCCTTCTTGACTCAGACCGAGCTCGTTTCGTAAAAAACAAAGTGTAGTGGAAGCTGGCTGAGCATACAAGTTCAGCTATGTTGACTTCTGTCATAGTCACGTACAATATAGGCCCTTACTAAGAATTGGTCAGATACAGGTTGAAGTTAATGAGAAATACTGCTATCTGATGTCGCAGCAACTGAAACATTCGACAGTCTCCGACCTGATTTGTGCAGCAAATGTTTGAGTGGGAAAGAGAAGAGGTGTGACAGGGATCAAAGTCCCCTCGAATCAAAGGCCGGTGTGGTCTTTTGTTCAGCGAGAGATTAGAATATATGGCTATTGATCTAGAGACCATGACCATTCGAATATAACCTTACAATAGCGGGCTATTGTTTGGCCGACTTGCATTCCTCATCCTAGGACGCTGATTCCTGTCATAGAGGCGAGTAGGATGTAATATTACAAATTTCAGATGGTGCCTCGTTATAAAATGAGGAGGGGTAGGTCAACTATATGTTCATCATCATCAACAACATCCTTTAGTCATCAAAAACATTTCAAAGGTCGACAAGATGTCTGTCTTTCCTGATAATCTTCATCTCATGACGTCATTGGCAAAGAGGTCACGTGTTGAACCAATCACAGTCACGTGTCATCAAAACTACAACATAAGAATCGTCTCTCGATTTCTCTGAGGCTCTGGTTTCCTTCTGCATTCACATCCACAAAATCCCGGGGGGTGCGATTGTAAGAAATCCATATCAAACCGAAATATCCTCTTCCAGTATTTTATGAAATACAAAATACATGTAGTTTTTTTTTAAATTCATTCTATGATTAGATGTGGCTCCTGGAATGGGTAGAAGAAAGATTGACAATAATATTGCCCGTTATTGAGCCTCATATTGTGCAATAATATTGCGCGTCTATGGGCGGCTTATGAAAAAACACTTCAATTTTCATTTTGCCTGACGTGAAATGCTTTGGTTGTCAATTTATCTCAGAAAGTGAAAGCCATCTTGAGGCTCGGACAAGTTGTTCCAGCATGACGGTATGGCAGGATCGATTTTTTTATTCCGACCACATCTTTCAGTACCATCTCGCAGCTGATGTGATACAGAAAATACCAAACCCTGTACATAGCAGTAATCTCCTTCAAAACACAATTTCTCCGGCTGGTTTTTTGGGTTAGGAAGGATAGGTAACGGTTTGGGATAGGACTATGTTTGGGGTCAGGCTGAGAAAGGTTTTGGTCAGGCTTAAAGCGAATCAAAAGCGAAAAAATTTGATTTAGAAATAGAATTTGAAAGGGGACGAATTTTGGGGAAAAATGTAAACAAACTTGAATGTCAACAAAAGAAATTTTCGTGCATTCTGAGTGGCTGAATTTTGTGTTTACAAACACCATCCAAATGTAAACAAAATCCGCTTTTGATTCGCTTTAAGGCGCTGCTCCACTTGACAGTTTTCTCGCAGAAGTTGGCTCACAATGGGCAATTCATCATTGTTTGTGTCCTGTCGGCTTAAGCAAGAAAGATTTTTTCTTCAAAAGTGGTCGGAAGATGGCCAGGATGGATAAAAAGTCATCACAGTAACTTTGCGACAGAGATCGTTTTCGCTGCTTATGCCGAGAGCAGATCGACCTTAAGACTGGAAGCAACTGAACGCAACAGTCGCTGTCGATATGAGCGGACCGCGCACATCGACTACGACTGGACATTGCGGCAACAAGTGGCACAATCCAGTCTTCAATCCGGCAACGAGTAGAACATGAGCAACTGGCTGGAACTAGCGGCAACTAGCGCGCACATCGACCTGTTTGAGCAACTGATCAGTTGCTGCTGTTTCCAGCCAGTCGCCCACCGTTGCCGGAAACGCCATTGCCGGTAGTTGCTTCCAGTCGCAAGGTCGATCTGCTCTCGGCTTTACGCTGAGACCAATGACACAAACAACTGCCCGCAGTTGAGTTGTCCATAGAGAGCCAACTTCTGCGGAAAAAACTGTCAAGTGAATCAGCGCCTTTAGCGGCCACTTTTCCAAGTCCAAATGTGGTAGGAATAATAATTTCGCTGGCGCAATAACGTACTTGACACATCTATCGCTGACTCTATGGGTTTTTTAATTAGCTCAGCTGACCAAAGGTCAGCAGAGCTAGTAGACTAAGTATTCAGTGGCGTCACGTGTCAGTCCGTCACCCCGTCCGTCAAACTATGCCCGACGTTTTGTAGCCGTAATAGCTAGAGCCTTCAAATTTCATCTAAAGGTAGCCCTGGGTGAACTCTCCTCAGAAACAAAAAATTAGCGCGATGTGACACATAGTAAGCTCTCCAGGGGGCGTTTCCCGTAAAACGAAATATGGCGATTTCTCAGGCCCTATGATATATATTTGTATACTAAAGTGATAGGACAGATAGGTTTATATTTTCTACATCAGTTCAAACGGAAATTAATGTCAGATCTATTCACCAGGGGACGGTATTCAGTGAAATAAAAAAACAGGGGTATTTGAATTTCCCGCACTTTGAAGTTCCAAATTATGCATGAGCAACTCAGTAACTGGTGTCCTGTCCCACATAGCCAGTGGTCACACTGATACAATGTTGAACCTTAGCTGATAAAAATGGTCACCATGCTTTTCATCACTTGAGAAGTTCAACATGCTGTTGTAGCCTGACCAATCTTTCATCAGGTAAGGTAACATACTTCAACTCATTCTTTTATGTGTGGCAGCAGTCTCAATGCCTAATTGGTAATTTAGGTCATTCAAATAGTTATATTTGGACAGTCTCTGTGAGCATGCGTTGATTGATAATGATTAACCTTGCCACCATGAATTTGTGTTGTGGTCTCACTAACCAGTGGGGGCATCCAGGCAACCCAGTAGCTTTACCCTGATACCTGGAGCTATGTTGATATTCATATCATCATCTTCTACTGCATGTAGGGCTTGCAGTATCATTGGAAACACTGCTATTTTACTTATGTGCCTTAAAGTCATGAAATTAGTTCGGGGACAGTTTTCAGGCTAGAGCATGTGCCTACAATTTAACTGAATTACACCTAAAAATCGATATTGTCAGCTGAGCGTATCGCCCATGGGCGACTTGTTCTTTGATAAGATTACGGTTGGATTTGAGACATTTTGTTTTAAAATATAAAAAACAATCACACACAATATTTCGGCTATTGTGATAATTTATGAAATACGGCATGATATCACAAATTAGACCAATGTTCATGGTGTATTTTCGTACTCATAAATCTAAAACGCCATCGAGTCGTCGATGCTGATGATCTTTGGCAAAACAAACGCCATATCATCATAGGAATTTATCGACATGATTTCGCCAGGCCAGAGGTAAATACTTCAATAAGTTTTGGGTCATGATATCTCTACATGCCTCAGTGGTTACGTATTTAAGATGAAAGAGTTGATTGTTGACATCCCGGCCGTACATTTTCAATTGAGAATCTTGAATATCAGAGCTCGAGCTAAAGCGGAATAAAAAAAATGTTTGAATATTATTTTGTTGTATTGGACATTTGGAGTAGAACTTCGAATGTATGCCGTCTATAGGCCTACACCAAACTTTTTTCCCGTTTATTCAACACCTGATGTAAACGTAGGCCAGTATAGGTTGGATATGGTCTCTTGGTTTTTTTTCGTGGTTTGGTTTAAGGAATTGATACCGAACTGGAGGTATTGGTCGTCTCACCAAACCCGCGAGGGTGGAGCTAAAATGCAGACCTAAACCCGAGGCGCTTCGCCGAGGGCGGTCGGAATGACAGCTCCACCCGTGCGGGTTTGGTGAGACGACCAATACCGACAGTGAGGTAGCCTATCAATTTCTATTCCAAACCGCCTTTCCATAAATTTCTCTGGCACTAAAACATTCATAGGCCTATTCAGTTCAGTGCGATTTGATTGCAAATATAGGCCTATTTTGAGAGGCTTACTGGAAAATGCGGTACAGGCGGAACGGAATCACCCTCGTAGCTATCTTGCTGTGCTATTCCCAATGCACTGTATTTGAGACCTGGAGTCGCGGATGGTTGGGAGCATTGATTATTCCGTCACAGACGTGTTTTCGCGGACTAATTCTACAATAGGGAGTTTTCGCAAAGCCCCCGAAACGCCAACGCGAACGCCAAACCCATTGTTCGATGCCACGAAGAGAGCACCGAACAAAAGGATAGACGTTCGCGTTTCGGGGGCTTTGCGAAAACTCCCTATTACACCTTGTTACACCCGGTTACATGTCCAATCGCCATGTGGCACTATGAAAGAGAACTTTCCGAATTTGCACATGCCAGCGGGCCCTGTGTGTTTTGCAGTTTTGCAGTGACTGCCGGGAGGAGGCATACACTCTAAAAACTAAAGTGTTGGAAGATAACGCTTATAAAGTGTTACATTAGTTTTAACACTTCAGGCGTTGATTAAGTGTTATTTCCACACTTTGAAGTGTACACTCTAAAAACTTAAGTGCTGAAAAATAACGCTTATAAAGTGTTACATTGTTTTAACACTTTAGGCGTTGATTAAGTGTTATTTTCACACTTTGAATGAATCAACACTCTTAAGTGGTGACTGTGAATGAATCAACACTTTTAAGTGTTGACTGTGCAAGTGGTAAAATTAACCTGTTCATGATGACTGAAAACGATAACAAGCTAGGCCTACATGTATTTCTACTGGGGAGAGGGGGGGGGGTCTGCCAGCCCTCCAGGCACACTCCCCAACCCGGTCACCGTGCGTTCTCATAAACACTCACTGCATTCAGGTATTACACATGTAACACTTGCTAAGTGTTAAAAATGTTAACACTTAAGAAAGTGTAGAATTAACACTTAGAGTGCAGTCACTGTGGAGACGCTTGCAAAGTGTTATATATAACTCTTTAAGAGTTAAGTCCAACACTTTAGTTTTTAGAGTGTAGGCCTACTGTTTGTTGCAGGGCAAGTCTGCGACGGAAAAAAAACTACAAGTAATGATAAGCCCAGCGAACTCTACAATCCGCCGCTGTGATATATGCTGATGCTTTGCCAATGTTAAAGCGAATCAAAAGCGAAATAATTTGATTTAGAAATAGAATTTGAAAGGGGACGAATTTTCGGGGAAAATGTAAACAAACTTCTCCAGAATGTCAACAAAAGAAATTTTCGTGCATTCTGATTGGCTGAATTTTCTGTTTACAAACACCATCCAAATGTAAACAAAATCCGCTTTTGATTAGCTTTAATCGATGAGTTGTGGCATATGCCCGGGTGCAGGCATGACGCCTCGCGCAGTATAGATGTAGATCGGCGTGCAGGGTTATCTCGCGGCCTGCTATCGGTCGCCATTCATGATGATATACATTTTGTAAACTTTTGCACAAAACAGGAGCTCGAAACGACCGTGGAGTCAGAGTTTCAATGCTAAATAATTCCTACTCCGCGGGCTTAGGGCGGCAAATTAAGACGATAAATCAGCCTCGTCATCATCATTGCATAAATAATAGCCGCTCCCTTCGGCGGAACGATTCCGCCTGTTCCGTTCCGTTCCGCTTTTTCCAGTAAGCCATTTTGAGATGTTCAGAGTCAATCCGACCCGGCATCCGGCTCGCGGATGACGCGACGTCGATGACGCGACGTCACTGTGTAACAACATATAGGCCTACTTCGTGCCTACATCGTGTACATCGGTGTGCAGCGCTAGGCCCAACAAGCTGCAGGAGCCGAAATGAGACTAGGCCTATAAAAAAAATATAGCATGGCACTTTCTTCAACGGATTTTCCGCAGGATGTGTAGCTTATGATACAAACATTCTTGGGATAGATCAGTGCAAGTATGCATCTCGCCAGTATTCTTTGCACTGCCTCTCTGAATGAATGCTCGAAGCGAGAAACACGAAGTGGGCGGGTTTTTGGTTGCGACACCAAAGCCCGGTGTGGTTAAAACGAGGCTAATGCATTATCCATTGAAAACAAGGCTCACTGTGACCAAGGTGGTTTGTCCCACGTCGTATGTCTTCTATTGATCTGCAACAAGTTTCAGTTACATCCAGTGACGTGATGACCCGTGTCCTGGTCACGTGTTATATACCTACAACTTACCGGTACTACAAATTAGGCCACAAGGACGTGATGACGTCATAATGTTACGTAACTGGTGACAAATCGTCCACATCATATTCATCTGTTGTCGGTGAACTCAATGTTCGTCGTCATCAGAATTTTCATCATCGACTTTTGATTTGTTGACAACAAGATGTGTCTATTTCAAGATAATCTTAAAGGAACACGATATTGCAACTTTTGTCGGCAGGCGGCGCCACCGTCGGTGATTGCGTCATTCTCCAATACCGTGGTTTTGCCTTTTTCGCCCCAGTGTTGGAGAATGTATGATTACAATACAATGCATACTACGTAGATCCATAGGAACGAGAGTTACTCCACATGGGGCGAGATTGATGAGCGGTGGTTTAATAACATTAGGGAGTTTTCGCCAAGCCCCCGAAATGCCAACGCGAACGCCAAACCGATTGTTCGATGCCACGACGAGAGCACCGAACAAAAGGATAAACGTTCGCGTTGGCGTTTCGGGGCTTTGCGAAACGCTACATAGCCATAGAGGTCTCCCTTAACGCGGGTATGTTTAGCGCAGGATAGGGAATGAATACTCAGCCTCTTTAATAAATTCATGACATCATGGACAAAAAAAGATCATTTTGTAATTTCGTGAAATGACCCCCTGTCTGTTTTAGGCCCTCAAAATACAACATTGAGATGAACCAAAACCCCACGTCGTCTTTAAAATCGTCAGGGTGTCGCATGATTCTAAACACTTCTAATGACACAAGAAGGAAACAAATATGACGATAAATAAAAATAACCACATACACGTAATACGAAAAGTCGCCTCCAAATTTCGCAACTTTTCGCCGGCTGGGGTCGAAAATTGGGGTCTTCCTCAGGCACCTTGTAGTAAGAGATTACAGAAAAGACCAAATAAATGAAAAGTTACGTTGTTATTTGCCGTAATTTTTGTTAAAGGAGCACGGTATTGGATCTCAAATGTGTTATTTGACTGCCGACGTAGAGGGAGCCTCCAAGCATCAGTAAGGCGAACTACAAAAATGCATTACAAAACGTTCATTGTAAATCGGGTCAATTCGCCGACAACGTTGTTAGTCCCTTGGTTGGAGAGTGGCGCGGTGGCGCCGGTGTCGTAGAATGTCATGCCCCCCGATATGAGATGCCCCACAACAATAGATTCTGACGGATTAAGGGTCAGCCGGGCACTGACAAACAGAACTTCTGTAAACTTCTGTTACCAGATGTCCCCTGAACAAAAAAAGCGGGCATCTGATATCGGGGGCATTACATTCTATGACACCTGCTGTCGAGAAAAAGTGGCAATAGAGGTTTCTCACGTGATGTCATCAAGGCCACGTTGGCCGTCAATTTGACCACGTGTTTCCTGAAGGAACGTCACGATGACGCGATGACGTTATTTCGTGTCGTGTCTCGTCGCGTCAGGCGGAACGTCAATCCACGTGTAGCACCCTATTGACGCCAGTTTGCGTCATTTTGAGGGCCAGTCACATGACTTGATGACGTCAGTGGGATTCCTCTATACCGTGGTCCTTTAAACCATTCAAGATCTCCTGCATGAACGGCCATATTGGACTTGTATTCCCGAGCAGACGAAACGGTCATGATATGGTTTCTCTCTTATCAAACAGGAAGTTATTTAAGATTTTATTCACTGCATAGGCCTACAGGTAGGCCTATATTTTGAATCAATGAGACGGTAGAAATAATAAAAAAATCGTGTGTGGACTCCATAAAGGCCTATCCCAGGTTCTGGCGTTTATTGAAAAGGCTGAATTCTAAACTTGCACTGATAAATCAAATGAATCAATAGAGTACCGGGTATTTGTTTGGAGACGGACTCAGACGTGATCGTCAATATAAAAGTTTTGATAAGTATTTGATATAACAAACAAGATCTGTGGGAATGATTCAAAGAGGAGAAAAATCACAACACCAGGGGGGTGACCCAATCGGTCACGAGAGGTGACCCAAACTGAGGTTGTCAAAATACAAATGATATATAGTAGAACCTCATCTAATGGACACCTCAATACAGTGGACACCTCAAGATGACGGACAGATTTGTCCAGATCAACAGCCCCAGCGGTTGCAAAACGTGCCCTGTTGACGGACGACGACGACGGACGCTGCACCATCGTAAGAGCTCACCAGGTGAGCTAAAAATCACAACACGAGAGGTGACCGTCACTCAATCGGTTAACTTGTCTTCAAACCAAACTAACGTTGTCGAAATATAAATGATCTCAGGCGCATATCCGGGGTGGGGGTGGGGGGGACACCCTGCTCGCGCAGGCCATAGATTTTTTACCTGTATCACTTCAAGCGAGCATAATGACATGGAGAGGGGCAAGTAGGTGAAGGGTCTAGCGGGGTCTGGAAACTTCGGACCCCTGCTCTGATATAGATGTACATGTAGTAGGCCTACACAGGTAGGCCTACCGCCGCTAGAGTAGGCGTATTACAGCCCATCAGGTATGCATTGTTGGGTGTGGCGGATGCGACCGGGTTCATTCAGTCAAGACATGTTCAAGGCTGAAATGCTGGGAAATGGGTCTTCAGTGTGCAGATTTTACAAAATTTGCTACGCGAGGGGGAACACTCCCTCCGCCCCTCCCCCTCCCGCTCCATCCTCCACGACCCTTTATCCCCGGAACCCCCCTCTGCTAAAAATCCTGAACAGCGCTTGTATTTCTTACAGTAGAAACCGTTTTCGACGTGGCTCAATAAAGTATTCACATTTTGAAAATAGCAAACCAACGCCCTAAAATTATGGTCCGATATGCCAGTGGTTGGATGAGAAATTATCCTTCTTTCTCCCGATTACTTCAGACAGACTGCTTCAAGGTAGAAAGTCAGAGGTCGTGAATACTCCAGTATCTCTACGTGTGATCAGTGGGGGTACAGTTCATTGAAGTAACAGCTAGTGGACTTGGTTGTATACAATACAGCTATTACTTTCACCGACCATACCCCCACTGATCACAATGTGGAGATACTATCTTTTACCACTAGAGGGCAGTATGCTCATGTTATGATTCGTAAACAAGCGTCATACCTTATATCATCTTCACTCGTCTGATTCTCTCCTCGCTCTAGTTCTTGGATTTCAAAAAAAATTAAAAGACGACTGTGCATCACGAAGAGTTTATTCAGTTGACAAAGAGTTTAAAGTGAGCAGTTCTTATTTCAATAAACCTCTGACATAAAAAAATAGATAAATACACTACTAGTATATACATATTTATAGTTCAGTAGATAAAAATACACTAATACAAAGGTCATGGGGGTTTAAGATCAAATTCCCCATTTGGGATCCCTGTCAAGTTATGTTTCTGAAACTTGGGAGGGATGAATGAAGGGCAATAGACATTATTTTTGATAACATAAATGACTAATTAGCTCTTTTGTTTTATCTTTGAGGCCAAATTACTCCTTCAGTCCACCCTCAAGAATAATGGACTAGACCCTATTCATTTGGTCTGGGTTGTGGTTTTTAGGCATAATCCCCCAGGCCTATTTTTATCTTGACTCAAAGGGTCGCTTAAGACATTTTCATTTTGACTTTCTGGTCATTTTTGACAATGATATCTTGGAACAGAATTGTTTTTTTTATCATGGGCTTGTAGAGTGGGTTGGATTTTGTGTATATTCCAGGTTTTTCTATGAAAAGCCATATGTTGACCACTTGCCTGCACGGACAAAACCTAATGAAGACAAGCCTAACGGCAACAACGGTTCGCTGGCATGAGGCCGAGGGCGAGGGGAATATTGTACCGTATTAAATATCAGTCAGCGCCATCATCGATGGCTAGAGAAACTAGGCTTGTCTCTGGCCATGCTTATCAGGAAGTTGTGAGTATTGGAAGCCACGATCAGCTATGGAATGCCATAGCAGAAAATATTCAAGATGTAAAAATATTGCATCAAGATTTTAAAAACCACATCAAGACTCACGTGACCAATCAAGACATGAAATACACTTCAAGATGTAAAAATATTGCATCAAGATTTTAAAAACTATCAAGACTCACGTGACCAATCAAGACATGAAATACACTTCAAGATGTAAAAATATTGCATCAAGATTTTAAGAACTACATCCAGACTCACGTGACCCCGAACTCCATGACGTCATTCGCAGCATGTACATGTACATACCACTACCTTTGGGGTTGGTTCAAAACCTGGCATTTGGATAAGCTGCAGCCCAAAAGGAAAGTCAGCAAGGTGGGGCTGAGACAACTTCACAATCACTTAATAGCTTTCGTGTGCTGCGGTAAATCCGGCGGTAAAAGCCGCCGCAATTTCCCGGGGCATTCCTCTTCACTGCCAGCATGGCCAGTGTAACATCTGTCAATGTTCAACGTTTTTCGTGTTTTCCTTCTTTGTATTGGGAACGTAGTGACAATAGACAGCTAGGAAGATCATGACTGTGCAATGGATCTCAGGATAATGAGGGGGAATATCACACACAGAAATACTGATAAATGTTACACCGGCGTCAACCTTCGTTTCCCGCGATTGAGGTCAGTTCATGGATCACACTGCAGACCATTCCGAATAGCATCTGGGATTACGTAGTTCGTTGGATATTCCTTAGAGGAATTATCACTTAAAAATCAGTCATTGATTTATTTTCATGCATAAAGTTCATTTCCACCTCATTTTATTGCCAATGCCAGGTTTGAACCAAAGATAGCGGTATGTACACGTAGGCCACATGTTGCGAATGACGTCATGGATTTTGTGGTCACGTGAGTCTTGATTGGTCACGTGAGTCTTGATGCGATTTTAAAACTCTTGATGCAATATTTTTACATCTTGAAGTATATTTCATGTCTTGATTGGTCACGTGAGTCTTGATGCGGTTTTTAAAATCTTGATGGAATATTTTATTCTATATCTTGATGCGGTTTTAAAAGTCTTGATGCAATGTGTTACATCTTGAAGTGTATTTCATGTCTTGATTGGTCACGTGAGTCTTGATGCGGTTTTAAAAGTCTTGATGAGATATTTTTACATCTTGAAGTATATTTCATGTTTTGATGTAAATTTTAAATACGTTTATATTGATGATATTGTGTATTTTGAATGATATTTTCGTGTTTTTAATTAAAAATGGTAATTATTGATGTCATTTATATATTATCTTGGTGTAATTCAGACTATTTTGATTGAATATTTTCAATATCTTGGATCTGATATCAGGTATCTTGAAAGTGTTTTTACATCTTGAATATTTTCTGCTATCGCATTCCATAATCAGCATCCTATTAAAGATGTCCTACTTTCCCCTGAGTAATAGGCGCTATGCTACTGTATGTTTATGGTGACCCAGTTCACCCATAAAAATAAACACACGATCGATGTACACCGGGCCCAATGCTCGCGAGTGTACACACACTGGTCAGGAAGAACAACAAGACTGTGAAATCCACGTATTTGAATTATCTTAGTTATCAATTAAGCATGGAAATTGTTGCTACACTTAAAAGAATGAGTTGAAGTATATTACCTTACCTAATGAAGGGTTAGTAAAGGTATCACAATGCGTCAAACTTCTCAAGTGATGAAACAAGAATGTCCATGCAACACTGGTCCCCTGCCTTTTACAGCCGCTCCGCCATAGGCCTACAATACAATAAGCCTCGAGGACAGAGGACCAGCAATAAAATGCATCCTAAATAATCTCGTCATTTGGTCCAAAAATCGTCCAAAAAACACCAAACCGATTATATTATTCAAATTGCTTATCAGGGGACAAAATTTCACGCCAAATGATTTGCTATTGCGTCAATAATCAGGAGATTGCGTGAATGGAAAAGGAGAAAATGGAGGAGAAAAATTGACCCACTTTTAAAAGTGTGATGATTTTAGTGGTGAGAATGCCTCAAGGCCAGCTCACCAAAAATCATACTAAAACAAAAGAGCTAATAAGTCATTTATGTTATCAAAAATAATGTCTATTGCCCTTCATTCATCCCTCCAAGTTTCAGAAACATAACTTGACAGGGATCCCAAATGGGGAATTTGATCTTAAACCCCCATGACCTTTTTATAGTTCAGTAGATAATACACTACAGTGGAACCCCTCAGTTCGACCACCCCTCTTAATTGACCACCCCTCTAAATTGACCGATTTTTGTCGGTCCCAAAGATATCCTTCACATTCTCCATTAGCTAAGTCGACCACCCCTTTACCCCGACCGCGACCACCCAAATGAAGGGGCCCAAGCTTCATTTCAACCCCTCTAAATCGACCACGACCACAGTAGATCGAACATGGGCTCTTTTGAACTACATGTTCATGTGTATGTACATGGATACCTCAGTCAGAATATGGAGATGGTCAGAATGACATTCATGGCCACAACACCATTAGCCAAGTCAAACAAAGCTTCCAAGATGTAAGATTTTGTAAAGGTCTTCATTTTTTAATGGCTGGTGACTCTGTTTTGCCAAACACAGCAATTTGGATGATCCCTGGCCATAATTCAACTTTTAATCATCATAACAAAGGCCTTTGATCACATGACTTAGCAAGTGGGCATTTTTATACTGGGCAATTTGGATTTCAAAGGAAATGTTGCTAATTGTCTGTGTATAATATCAGTGGTCACCTTAGTTGCTAAATCAAAGGGCCCTAAACATATTTGATCTCGCCTAAATCCCAAATTTAGGAGTCCGTTGACTAATTAAAGCGGATTGCTCGCGTCTGTCCAAAGTAAACCAAAAATAATAAAACGTCCCGTTTTATTCGTAACAACAACTGGTAAATGCATTGCGGCGGCCGCTCCGGAAACGGTGCTGTGGAATCTTTGACTCGGTACGAACAGTCCGCTTTAAGAGGCATATGGTTAAGCATCCAAATTAATCTACAGTTGACTTGGTATTGTCAGTCTGGTTATACTATTCTGCATGAATACCC
>NMRB01000448.1:338717-371880 GCA_002633025.1 Notospermus geniculatus | reverse complement strand
CTTTCCGTTTGGTTTTCGTTTGGGGAGAATTCGTTTCAAAACCGTTTGGAAAATCGTTGGAAAATCACTTCAGTTTCGTTGGAGTATAAAAATTTCAAACGATTTTCAAACGATATTGACATACGTTTGAAACGCGTTTGAAACGAAAACAATTTGGAGACGATCCCTAAGGCCTAGAAAAATAAATTGTGTGTTTCTGGTCATCGACGATTTCCAAAAATTGAGGGTCGGACGGTCGGGATTTTTTTTTATTTTCCATTTTTGGTACAGATAATTTTATTGCAGCTACAGGGATTAAAGGTTATCTAGAAGCCAGGAACAGCCTCAAAAGCTGCTCTGGCATCCATGACTAAAGGCCTAGAGAGCAAAAGAGATTAATTTTGATAGATATGCATTTTTGTGAGAAAAATTTTGTTTGTCCTGGGCAGTCAGAATTTTTGAGGGTCTGTCGGAAACACACAAGTTTTTTTCTAGGCCTAATGGGAAGTCCTGGAATTTCAAGGGTACCATCCTGCCACATTAAGAAATCATATGGAGAACACTGGATATTTTTCATTTGTATATCCCTCTTGAGTTGAGCTTGGCACCTGTTCTGATGACTCAGTGGTCACCAGGGATTGTGCCAGAAGTAGGCCTAGCTAAGTTGTCACTTCAGAAAGAAATTCTAAGCATAGTAAAGGATACAGTCACGGATCGTAATATGATCTTTGAAGATTGTGTACCTGCAAATAAAGGAGTAGAATTGAATATAAGAGAAGTAGTGCAAAAATGTACGGAAAACATCGATATTCAAATTGCAGTTTCACATGAAATTGTAATTATACATAGGGGCCTACCATTTTTTCAATACAATCCTTTCTGCTTTTGTTCCCGTCTGGGCTGCTATTAACTTTTTCACATCTCCAATTGTGTCATCAGAACTGGTATCTAGTTAAGGGACATTTCACTAGGAATACGTATGCTGTTGGTAAACACAAAGCAAACAAAAACGAGAAAAAATTTACAACAAAGAAATGAATCATTTTCACATCTTTCAAAGGATACTTGCACTTGACTCGAACTTTCTTGCCAAGACGGTCATTACAGGTTATTTCTATCATTTTTTGTGACTTCTGTAATCGCGGGTGTGATCTGAAGTTGAAAAAAAATGACATGTGGAGTGGAAGCCCAAATGCATATGGTAGGCCTACTAATGGCATTAATTAAATTAACATCATCATCAGTTCGGGAAAGTTCCGAATTTGGAAACGTTGCTGATTTTGGAAGCCCAGCGATTCCAATATTGGCAACGTTTCCTTTTTCAGAAGCGGTTTTCGATTCCGATATCGGAATCTTTGTAGGCCTCTTGCACGTTAGGCCCAATCGGGATATGAAAAGCAAAAATCGGGAAGTGTTTTTTTCCACTAACAGATGGCAGCACCTGTGACCTTGTATTTCACGGCGTACAATCTGAATTGCTGGCGTAAGTTGGCTGCAATCATCAATAAACATCTATTATCATCATCAAAAGGCTCAGTTCCGCCAGAATCTCTATCTCTTGGCTTCCAAATTCGGAAACGTTCCTGCTATATTGGAATCGAAAATAGCTTCAAAAAAAAGAAACGTTTCCAAAGTCGGAAACGCTTCCAATTTTGGAACTTTCCCGAACTGTCATGGTTGCTTCGTTTTTTCACACCACGTCGCGACGTCCAAGAAGGTGCTTTTTTGCTCTCGGCTACGGCGCCTAGTGAGGAAGCCGTGTAGGTCTCTCATGAATTGGCCTTTTTGAGATGAACAAAGTAAAAGAGACATAGCTCAGTGCTCGAAAAGTCGCCGAAGGCGCCCCTCGCCAGTTGGCGACAAGGTTGAAAAGGTCACTCGCCACTCCGGCGCGCCGGCGGGGGGTCTGGGGGGCCTCCCCCAGAAAAATTTGGATTTTTAAAGCTCTCAGATGCGATTTCCCAGTATCTGAGAAGAAAATTTCATCGAAAAGACAGCTACAAATTTTCGTTTAAAATGCATAAAATCCCCGTAGATCAATGATGATGATGGTCAGATCTTAAATGAAATAAAATTTCGTCGAAGTTACCAAATCTGCAACGCAGACGTCGGAAGTTGCCGAGGAAAGGCCGAAGATTGACGAACTGGGGTATGTATAAAAACAAACTCTGGGCACTTGCTGGCGGATCGAGGTAGCAGAAAAGGTCTGTAAATGATCACTACAGAGAAGGATATCCTTGGACTTGGCCAGATTATGATACATAAGCAAGTTTTTGGATTAAATAATTTATATAATTGCATGAATGAAATCTTTAGTGGATACTAACTGCACGCCTTTGCTTTGTGCTTGTTCTATTTCGTTCCCGCGCACATTCGAGGAATCGATCGCAGCGCCCCAAAAGTCCTCTGGCTTAGTTCAAAATTTGGCCACAGCGATGATTTTGGGGGCGCTGCGATCGATTGATTCCAATTTCGATGTTGGTTACCGTGCCGACATGGCCGACGAAGCTTCTTTTGGCGCCATTGGGGTTATGTCTGCATTTCTTGCGCCAAGGCCTTATTTTCAAAAGTGTGCTTTCACAAATATCATTTCATGATTTGGCAAATTATATCTTCAAAAATTGTAAATTTTATTCGCCAAATGGCGTCCTGCCTTCGTAAACAACTCGCCAAGTGTAAATTCCTGGTCGCCAATGGCGAGTAAAATAGCTACTTTTCGAGCACTGTTAGCTCATACAAGCCTGCAGGACCTTATTTGTAAAATAGTGATTTTTTTCTGGGACACCCTGTAGTGTAGGCCTACATACATCACACAAAACATGCACATCATGATACATGGAACCCACAGCATGCACAGTGAAAAAGACCGCCTATAACAAGCTCAACGCGATGGTTAGTCTATATAAACTACCTTCTATATTAATATCTCTCGATTTTGACTAAGACTGATAAAAAATAACTTACGGTTAGTGAGAAAATGAGACTTTTATTCAGATTTTATCAACTTTTCAGAGAACATAGTAGGCTAGTTACATTCCTTGCCGCTAGAAGGCACTTGATTTTTTCTTGTAAAAGCGGAACTGACGACTGAAATGAAATGGCTTTGCGTAAATTCTTTACTCCAAATTCAGTGTTCCAGAGGCAATATAGACTAAATTCTCCAAGAATAATTCATACTATATATATGTAGAAGGAATAACATCAAAAGTAGACAGTTTAAGTAGATTTAGGCCCTAATAATGTTACGGCGGTCCGCCTTCTCAATAATTTTCATTCCACATTTTCAATCAGCTGATGGCAAACCCACCTAGCGGAGGATCGTGGTACCAAACTAGAAGCAGTATTTCCAAATTTTGACTTCCATTCATTCACAAAAATTACTTATTTTCTGCTGTTGATGCTTGACAAATAAGAATGGCAGAATCTGAACCATTCTATGAAAATGCACAGAAATACTGGAAAGGTGTTCCAGCCACTGTCGATGGAATGCTTGGTGGTTTTGCACACATTTCTAACACTGATGTCAATGGTTCAGCTAAATTTTTGAGACCATTCATCAGGGTGAGTAACATTGTGACGTCATAGGCCTAACATGATGTCTTCTATTCATTTAGCTACCTGTGTACTACTCAAATCAAATGCTCAGGAGAGCTGATATAGGAGCAGTCAGCCGCGCATAGGCCTATATTGCCAAAAGATGGCAGCAAAGTTCTAGCAGACCAACACACAGAAAAACAGGAAAATCCACGTGATTGGTGCTCGATCAAGAATGAATGGGTCCACTATAGGCCTATGCCGTAGTGACACCTATTGGTCAGCTGACTGACAGCTCCTATTGCCCACACACAGCATATGACTCGGCGCGGTGGCAAATTTTGGTAAATACATGAATTGAATAGCTAGGGCCTGCACCCTAGATGATATGAGTTTATTTGGGACAGAATTTTGGTACCGGTATGTGGTCATGGTGGGAGGACCAGTTCCCATCTCCTGATCTTCTAGGCCTAGGCCCCACGGTATGCCATACAAAATGGAGGCGGCCTCGGCACACAGAAGGAGGACAAAGCTGGGCTTACTGAGGTTTCACAAGATCATCATACTAATTCAGTTTCTTCATTTTTCAGGGCAAAAATCCATCAACTGGATCAACGAGGGCCTTGGACTGTGGTGCAGGAATCGGAAGAATAACAAAACGACTCTTGATCCCCTTGTTCGAAACTGTCGACCTTGTGGAGCAAAATCCAGACTTTGTTGCCGAAGGAAAGGAAAACCTTGCGGAGCACGCCAGTCAAATTGGAACATACTATACAAGTGGTTTACAAGAATTTACACCTCAACCAGGGTACTATGACGTCATTTGGTGCCAGTGGGTACTTGGTCACTTGACTGACGACGACTTTGTTGAATTCTTTCGGAGATGCAAAGCGGGCATAAAGGAAAATGGTCTAATTATTGTGAAGGAGAACTTGACAAAAGAGTCGAATGAATTTGATGAAGTGGATAGCAGTTTTACCCGTACTTATGAGAATCATGTAGCATTACTAAAAAAAGNATGGTATCCAGTCAGAACGTCCTCGGGTCAAAACGTCCCCGTTTTCATACTACCATAACGTCCCCGAGTCTCAGGGTTTGTACATCACAAAAAAGTCAGAAAAGATCATGAAATTTGAATTAAAAAGACCTAAAAGTCATTAAATTTTGGTAAATGTTTGTCATTGCTTGATGAAGCTGAGTTGATGAAGCTGAGTTAGGAGTGTTTTTCGTGAGAGAGCTTTAACTGAATAAAATGGCTTTTCAGACCAAGAGACAATTCCTACTGCAGAAAATACTACAATATTATGATATTAGAATAGTTTTGGGAGCTTTTTTCGAGCTTCCCCGAGGAAGCTTTCCGAACACGCTAAATGAAATGGCTTCGCGTAAATTCTTTACTCCAAATTCAGTGTTCCAGAGGCAATATAGACTAATTCTCCAAGAATAATTCATACTACTAGTATATATCTGTAGAAGGAATGCCGGAATAACATCAAAAGTAGACAGTTTAAGTAGATTTAGGCCCTAATAATGTTACGGCGGTCCGCCTTCTCAATAATTTTCATTCCACATTTTCAATCAGCTGATGGCAAACCCACCTAGCGGAGGATCGTGGTACCAAACTAGAAGCAGCATTTCCAAATTTTGACTTTCATTCATTCACAAAAATTGCTTATTTTCTGCTGCTGATGCTTGACAACTAAGAATGGCAGAATCTGAACCATTCTATGAAAATGCACAGAAATACTGGAAAGGTGTTCCAGCCACTGTCGATGGAATGCTTGGTGGTTTTGCACACATTTCCAACACTGATGTCAATGGTTCAGCTAAATTTTTGAGACCATTCATCAGGGTGAGTATTGTGACGTCATAGGCCTAACATGATGTCTTCTATTCATTTAGCTACCTGTGTACTACTCAAATCAAATGCTCAGGAGAGCTGCTGATAGGAGCAGTCACCCGCGCACATAGGCCTATATTTCCAAAAGATGGCAGCAAAGTTCTAGCAGACCAAAACACACAGCAAAACAGGAAAATCCACGTGATTGGTGCTCGATCAAGAATGAATGGGTCCACTATATGCCGTAGTGACACCTATTGGTCAACTGACTGACAGCTCCTATTGCCCACAGCATATTTGACTCGGCGCGGTGGCAAAGCTATATGGATGGCAAATTTTGGTAAATAGGGCCTGCACCCTAGATGATATGAGTTTATTTGGGACAGAATTTTGGTACCGGTATGTGGTAGGACCAGTTAGTTGTCAGTGATGAATCGCATCTCCTGATTGCTGATATTCTAGGCCTACATGTAGGCCCCCACGGTATGCCATATAAAATGGAGGCGGCCTCGGCACACAGAAGGAGGACAAAGCTGGGCTTACTGAGGTTTCACAAGATCATCATACTAATTCAGTTTCTTCATTTTTCAGGGGAAAAATCCATCAACTGGATCAACGAGGGCCTTGGACTGTGGTGCAGGAATCGGAAGAATAACAAAACGACTCTTGATCCCCTTGTTCGAAACCGTTGACCTTGTGGAGCAGAATGCAGACTTTGTTGCCGAGGGAAAGGAAAACCTTGCGGAGCACGCCAGTCAAATTGGAACATACTATACAAGTGGTTTACAAGAATTTACACCTCAACCAGGGTACTACGACGTGATTTGGTGCCAGTGGGTACTTGGTCACTTGACTGACGACGACTTTGTTGAATTTTTTCGGAGATGCAAAGCGGGCATAAAGGAAAATGGTCTAATTATTGTGAAGGAGAACTTGACAAAAGAGTCGAATGAATTTGATGAAGTGGATAGCAGTTTTACCCGTACTTATGAGAATCATGTAGCATTACTAAAAAAAGCAGGGTTGGAGATCATCAAGGAGCAAAAACAGACAGGGTTTCCAAAGGGAATTTTTGAAGTACGAATGTTTGCCTTGAAGTAAAAATATTGCATACTATCAAAAATAGGAGTCGCTCATCGCTTGCTTATCTATTTTTGATATTGTTAGTGTTGACCTCATGAACTTGTTTGGAGACAACCTGCACTACCCCACCACTCACCCATTCCTTTTAATCTACCAGTACCTGTGTGTTTTGACGAGGAGGATCTCACAAAGTGCTTATTTTATGCATTTTTGCAGTGCTTGCACTTTTGTTTGCATCATTGACTGCACAATGAATCATGCGGGAGCCTCATTGAGTTGATTATTTTAGGTTATATGACAGTATTTGTTGGAGTGTTTAATTAACTTGTGATTAATACTAGTACATTAATTTTTGTGATATGTTTTATTCTCAGAAGAGTGTGCAATGAGGAACCCGCAGAACTACGCCACGACGTGGCGCTGTCAGTGTAAGACCCGGAAGTCCTATTTTCTAACAGTATTTCCATTTACTTCTTGCCCCAAAATAAATCACTCTCTTTGGTTCAATTTTGATTAAATTACACTGTCCTGTTTCATGTTCAAAGTTCTCCATATATCACTGCTTTGTTTCGTCAGAAATGCCACAGGATGCCAATATTGACAACGTCTTTTGGGGAAATTTCCACGGAAAATTGTGTAGAAAAATGTACAGATGCTTTGACGACGTGACGTCAACAGCGAAAAAAGTGACGTCAGTACGTCATTCGGGTCTTATACTGACTGCGCCATCTGCAGTCATGCGGGTTCCCCATTGTCAGCCTGCTCTATTTCGGTCTCAATGTCTGCCAAATCTTGTATCTCTTTATTATAAGGCGCTTGTGAATACCTTGGAAAATGTACCATTATGGCACCATATTTTGGTTGTCCCCTGAGACAAAATATCACCAGGCATTGTGGTACCTGGTCACCTAGTGCTTCTTCAGTAGCTGTCAAACTACCATCAGTCGGCCCACCAAGGTGCCTCATGTCACGAAAGTTTACTTGCTGTACTGGCATTAAGGACATCGTGTTGATAATACCTCCTTTCTACATGTAGAGCTAACACGTGTACATATAATGATGCAGCCCAATATTTTCTACATCAATAAACTATTTTGGGAGAAGTTTGACTTTTGCTTTGGATTTTGTTGCCTCATCCAAAACTTATGTGAAATCCGAAATCCATTCACCGTGGACTCTGGGTCACCCACATTTTGCTCTGCCAACCATTTCAATCACGCCTTGATCCTCCCTTGCTCAATCCAGAGTGCCGGCCAAGTCAAAGGGCAGAGTGACCATAGGCCTCCATATGTCAAAATGCAGTGCCACAGTAAAATTGGGCGGTTGGGGTCGAAAATTCGTGAATTCTGGAGATTGACTTCTTGCTTATTATCAATGGACATGATGGATGCAATTTTTCCTTATCAATCAGGTGCATCCTGATTAGAGCTTGCTGCCTATATCAGCATACACGGATGTTTGTGTGTGGTCACACAGGCAGAGGGCCATTGAATTAGGTAGACAGTAACTCGAACACCAAAATCCTCGTCTCGCTTGGCCAAACACTACGGGATCACCCCTTCGGGAAATCACACTCCGCGTCTGGCTCTTTTAGAGATTAACAGTCGTGAAGACCGCGTGGTGGCAGCACGGGTCCTTGTGTTTTCCCAACCTCGTTCGCTTTATATGGCAAGTGGTCCAAGGTTGTCTGAGTGAACTATACCCCTGGCCCCGTATTCATAAAACTACTTAAGTCTAAGTATGACACTTATCCTTTGTTCAACACAAAAGATAAGTATCATACTTAGACTTAAGTAGCTTTATGAATACGGGGCCAGGGGACGAGGTTGGGTTTTCCTGGAAGTAATTTCCGCGGGAAAGCGTGGCGATTGGCTGGAGCCCAGTGGAGCGCCATCTAGTGGTGTTCATGGCTTTTGAGCCCCAAAAGTGCCAGTGTGTGGAAGACCAGGATGTCGAATACACACTGAGGCCGAGTGTACAAAATCCCAGCTGGTAGGTCACAGTGGTAAGGCTTTGCCAGGGGCCACCTTCCACTATTCTCCATTCAGACCAATTTTATCAGACACTCTCAACGCAAAACAAGAACCAATATATCCATGTCTTTCTTTTTTTATTACATAATTTACAATTCAATCTATTCCTTCACGGCGTACTTTCTCATTGGGAAAGCTCGCTCCCTTCTGATCTGCTTGCTGGTCTTCAATGACTTCTCATGAGGCGTGAGAGCACGGCGCATAGCTCGGGTTTTCTTCTTGCGGAGATCTTTTGGTTTGTACTTGTGATTCTTGTAGTACTTTCGTAGATTCTCCTTCTGTTTTTGGTGAATAACCGTGTAGACACGGGCGATAGACTTCCTCACGACATGGCTGCAAAAGTTAAGCAAACATACTATCAGGCATTATAACTACATGACCGGTAAGTGAAGTAGTCAACATCATCATTGATTGACCAGCACCACCTTACTTGTACTAGTATGCCAGGGGCGGATCCAGGATTTGGGAAAAGAGGGGGCACCCTTTGCTACTAAACATTGAAATCTGCGGTGAATTTCAAAGATTGGCTCCAAATTCCAGAATTTCATAGTCGAATTTACAGTTTTGTTGGCCAAAAGGGGGGAACATGCCCCCGTGTGCCACCCTTGGATCCGCGCCTGTACACTAGTGACGTTGTTTTGATCAGGAGTGACACAACTGGCACCATATTTTCCAGTGCCCCGGTGTCACAAGTCGCCAAGAATATTCACTATTCTAATCGGCCAGTCCATCTAAATCCAACTTACATCTTGGAAAGTTTAGAGGCCGCTCCACCAGTAACTTTTGTGACGCGGAGTGCAGCAAGCTCCTGGAAGATGAAAAGAGAAATTAATTCAACAATTCAAAGGTGCAGTAAAGTAAAATGTTTTCAGTCTGGCCGATAAAATGTAAACTTTGGGAAGACTCCTGAACTTCTTGATATTTTGACAACACACCTGCTTGAGATCCTCAAGCTGCTTGAGCAGGTCCTCTTTCTTCCTGGTACGAAGCTCTTTAGCCTTGACCTTCACCTGGAACCAAATTCAACAAATAAAATCTTCATGTAACAGCACAGAGGCTCGACAATAGGTACGTAACTAATGTAGTGCCACGAAGTCCCAGGCGAAGCCTGGGGGGACTTTGTGGCACTACATTACCACTATTGTCGAGCCTCTGTGGTAACAGTGATCTTTGATGCAGGCCTCTCTTTGTCAGCCAACTAGGCTATTTAAAGCCCCACAGTATTGAATTTTACGATATTTTCAAAACGTTAGAGTGCACATACAGGTCCCATAGCCTCGTGAAGGTCGCCAAAATGCTTGCCTGATACGCACTTCACAGAATCAAGGCCTAGTTTTCAGCACGCATTGGAAAAAACTGCAGGGAGAGCTCTAATGTATTCTGACAGAGCGTAGTACATTTTTATTTTACACTACGCTGACGTCGTCCGAGAATCGCGGCGATGATTTGCGTTTTTCACATTCAATACAGTGGGGCTTTAACAACCATGTAACAACAATGCGTCTGTATATCGTGGACACTGCCAGCACACATTCCTTCATTTTCAGTACCCCACTTCACTTGCTACTAGCGCCAGTAGTGGTGGCAAGAACCAGGGGGAGGGAGAAGCACAGGCAATGCGGAATGCCAAATTTGCTGGTTGGCTGGCAGCTAGAGCAGAGCTATCAGCATCAGCCGAAAAGAGCGCTCACACTCTCGACTCACAGCCCAGCAGCAGCACGGTCACGGACAGGACCCCAGCCCAGCAGCCAGCTAGCTGCGTATGGTTTCCACATACGGGGCCCACCACGAAGCAATTCACTGGCATTTACCACTGTGTTTACTACGCGTCACATCGACCATCACCATGTGAACAAGCAAATCCTACTGCATGCAGTGATGCATGCAAGATGTACACACATTGACACGCAAAAATAAACCGATTCGACCAACCAACAGATCGACCTTAGGCATTTCATGAGGGGAAAATATTGACTTAGATTCAGTTTCAATGCATCAAATAAGTGTCATCAGACAGATAAATACTAAAGGTTTATATGGGGTCAATTTCTAATTCAATAAAATGAACAAGAGTGGAGATGACGACAGATTTGTGAACATATTTTTCAGGGGTACGAACCATGTTGGATTCGGCTGGATGAAAAGGCCGTCAATTAAATGACCTTGACCTACCTTAAGATGGGCAATCCGATGATGGGTCAAAACTTTACCCTAGATCAATTTTTTCAATCATTTCATTGCCCTAAAATAGATAAGTATAATTTATGACAATGAAGTATTAAATGAATATTATTTTATTTTTAGTCAAATCCTTAATTTTAAACAAAAATCTTCCTCGTACATCAGCGGATATGGTAAACGTCAGTGTATTTTACTTCCGGGTTCGGGTGTGTAAATTCATGAAAATTTGCCGGATTTTTTGCCAATAAAAATGTCAAAAGCGTCGTCCAGTACGAAATTTCGGCAGGTCAATGTCGACGAATTCAATGAAGATAACTTTCAAGACGAACAGTTAGAGGAAACTTACAATTATTCAGACTACGAATCACAAGTAAAGGAGCTGGTTTCTCTGTATCCTTGCCGTGCATGCATGTACACAAATGTATTAGTGAAGCCATAGTCGTATGATGATGATGATGATGATAATTTGAAGCCACGTAACCCTTCAGGGCCCGGTTGCACAAAACTCACGATAGCGCTAACTAAATGACGTAAAAATCCATTGTCTTTTTACGACACGTCATCTAACATAAAGTTAGCACTAGGCCTAGGGCCTAACTCCAAGTTAGCGCTAACATGAGTTTTGTGCAACCCAGCCCTGGGTCTTAAGCTTTCAATTTCTAACAAATGTCATGCGTATAATGCAGGGTGGTAGGCCTATGCGGACTCTAAGATACAATTCGCACAGATACAGTTCATAATATGTCAAGGTGTCACCTTTGGAGTGAGCTCAGCTTTTAGGCCTCTGTTTAAATAGGGGCCAGGGCCTAGATGGTGGGGCTTAGTGGGNCCGTGGAAACGAAAAATTTGCACTTCTATGTTTACATAAAAACGTGGAATCATCATGACGTCCCCCCGTGACGTTGCATTGGCATGCACGGATGTACAGGCCGACACTACGCTCACTTGTGACGTGACGTCATGACGTCACTCGCTGTGGAAAGTCACGGCCGAATTTCACACGTGGGGAGTTGTTTCATGTGGCAAAACTCGCATATTTTACCGACTCGAAAACAGATTTTCTCTAGAATTTCGTTACTTTAGTAAAAGAGGGAACATCTTCTCCCAGATACATGAAAAATAAAAACGGTTTCTTTACAAATAAGTTTCGAAATAGAGGTCTCTTTTGGTGTTGTCAGTTTTCACCCGAGATGGTCCGCAATCAATGACGTTTATCTATAGTCTTACTTTCTCTGTGCAACAGCAGCTGCTAAAATTTGTTTTGAGCCTTGCCTTGCACTAATGCAGATCATTTTGTTTATTATGTTTCTACTCTCTTATTAGCTGTTTAGTTGCACCTGTTTATGGGGACCAAGAATGACATAATTGATAATGATGAACTTCATGTGTGATTATTGGATATATGGCATGTATGGATGGAGGTCAAAAGAGAATTCATGGAGCGTAACACAGTGTGCATACTTAATATTCTTGTGGATAGCTAGCTCGGATTTATTTAGCCCCCTAGCATGCCTAGCCCTAGGCCTAGCCTATGTTGCATGGTGGAGAATAAGAATATTATAGACTTAGAATTAACCTCGGTAATTAGCAAGTCTGCATTGGAAATTTTGTGAGTCTCGGGGTATTGTTTCTGCAATATTTCTAGCTATATTTCCAAGGCTGTGAATGCTGAATTGTTCACTTACATATTAACATTCAAAATGTAAATATTATCCTTAACTTTAAAATCAGCAAAAAATTAGATGAGGCTTTGAAGATTGTTCTGGACCACCCGCCAGTCAATACTAAGGATAGGATTGTCAAGGTGAGATACCCTTTTCCCTCAGCTTTTTCTTAGACCGTAAGGTAATCCTTCTGGATTGCCAATTGACGAACAAGCTATGAAGTGCTCCCCACAAATTCTTCAGGTTCTGATGCTGTGGTTACATTATCCCACAAAATGTAGACCTTGGAGGTCAGGGGCATAGCTAGCGGGGGGCCCTCCCGAGGAAAAAGGGACAAAGCAAATTTTTCCTCTATAACGTCATTTTCCCTCTTCAAGGCAAGTTATTGTGGTGTCAGATGTGGGGAAAATGCATCTGAGACGATGTAGATTTTCAATTTTTTTCGGGGGGGGGGGACCCCCAGACCCCCCTCCGACTTCACCCTCCAGACTCAGTCAATTTTGCCCCCTAGGCCATAAAAGCTAGCTACACCCCTGGAGGTTTAGGCGTACCGGTATTTCAAGTTGGGGTGGATTGAGCTACTTTCATCTCTTTTTGCAGGAGAAGGCATTCCAAACATTTATAATGGTGCTATCCCGCTACAAAAGTAGTGACATCGAGCGAGCAGTAAAAAGTCTGGATAACACTCAACTAGATGTCCTCATGAAATATATTTACAAGGGATTTGAAGAACCCAATGAAAACACTTCCTCGGTTCTCTTAATGTTCCATGATAAGGTGGGTCTATGGAATGTTCCTGGTCAAATTATTTCTCGGATCTTGTTTCTATGATCATATGATCAGCAAATTATGGCAAGCCAAACAGGGATACATTCAGCATTTCAGGATATCAGATTGGCAGAGTGCAAACTTAGTGAAGAGGGCACTCCAAATTAAAGTATGACTCACCCTAACTTCAACATGGGCAAAGTGCCAGGCCTGTGCAACAGACACCACAAGTGAACACAATGATTACCGGTAAACCACAGTATTTACCAGTTGACTGAGCACAACCTTGGATTTTCTATAGGCTCATGGAAAGGAAACCAAGTTACCCTAACATCATTAGGTAACTGTGCCATGGATTATTTACCACTGACCTGTTCACATTTCCAAGCTTGGCACTTTGCCCATGTTGAAGTTAGGGTGAATCACATACTTTAGAAAAGGGCACTTTTCATTTGCGACATTTCTTTTACAGAATTTGAGCTTTAGAGTTTTACGTCGTTGCTTCCTCTTTTCAGGTTGTTGCATCAGCAGGATTAGGTAGCATTGTGCGGGTGCTTACAGACAGGAAGAAGGTGTAGACTGGGCAAATGATATTCTCTAATATAACATTCAAGAAGGAGGGGAGAAAGTTTGTTACTCCTGAGACAAATCAGGAGTTGTTCAAGATCATCAGATGTTGAAAGACAGGGAATGGAACATTAGAAACTGTTCTATACCGGTACTGATTTCTTGGCTACTTTCTCCTGTGAAATTTGGCTGGACATAAGGTGTTACAGACAAGGGCAGTGTTTCATAAAGTGGCTTTAAGCCAATGGTACCTTT
Source organism: Notospermus geniculatus (assembly GCA_002633025.1). Classification (NCBI taxonomy): domain Eukaryota; kingdom Metazoa; phylum Nemertea; class Pilidiophora; order Heteronemertea; family Lineidae; genus Notospermus; species Notospermus geniculatus. Next base: position 357,976 of record NMRB01000448.1, on the reverse strand, counting down.
AACCAAATGGAAAATGCATTGAGTTAATGGTACCATTAGCTTAAAGTCACTTTATGAAACAGGCCCCAGTTCCTAAAGTTACCAGAAATTTATCTGCAATGGAAAATCTTCCCCTCTAATACATAGGTAGTTGTAGAGGACATTTTTATGTGGAATTCTTGGCTGGCCTTGTGTCTTCTTTGAAATACTTTTCTGGCGTCACTTTATTCAAGTTGATTGTGATCTAACTCTAGTTTGAGGAAGTGTGTTCCCCCTCTTTGCTTGGTAAAAACTTCATAGCCACTCATGTAGGAAGTCAAATAATCTTCGTAATATTTAGCATGTGCTCTCTGCCATCTAATGGGTGGCGTCCACTAGAGCGCCGACAACATTAGGAAGGGTTGCAGAAGCAAATTATGTCATTTCGGCATTCTTTCCGCATCAATGACTATTGGGCATTTCGCCCTCTCCCGAAAGTGCAGAAATGGCGGGAAATGTTTAGGAATGATAAAGACAGTGAACGGAATCTTTCAAGAATATGCGGGGAGGTTGCTGAATGAATGAGGATTTAGTAAATTCCACATCTTGTCCGCGCCCTAGTGGACGCCAGGTTTTAGGCCAGTTTTGTCAGAAATTCATGTGTAACTCAAAGGAGTTAGACGCCGAAGTTGTAAACAAGCTGGTTTGTTTACAAACATGGTCGGCAAACTAGTTTTATTCCTTCGTGAAGGTGGCAGCACCAGTGGCGCCCCGTGATCGTTAGACTGGTGCCCGGTCCAACGCAACTCACTCACGATATTCACGTCAGTACAAATCACCGACAAGAGGTGGCAGCACCGCAGGCGTCGCGTGGATAGAGAACCAGTGAGTGTTTACAACTTGGACGTCCAGCTCCTTTAAAATCCCGACAAACTCGGGATGCTGAAGAAAATGAATCGAGAATCAAGACACCTTTTGCAAAGTTACATTCTGCATCCATTGCAAAACTGAACGTCTTCTGACCAGAGGAAGAAATAATGTACATGTACTTTGAAATCCAACAAGTGGATGAATCAAATCATGTAGGTCCCAACTTTGATTCAAGAGAGATGACCTACCCAACTGGATCTTTCTGTATGCCCTTTATTTCCATGTATATAAATGTAAAGTAGAGGTATTGGTCGATTTGAATGAATAAATTTTCTTATATACATGTAAAAATAAGGACCTCGTCATCATTTTCACCACCATATGTATCTGTTTGGTGATATTAGACAACACTCGTTTTGTGGACATATTCCTTGCTTTTATGCAGTTCTTCCTATTCCTTTGGCTGTTAGTCAATAGGAGCAGTCAGCCGCGCATATTGCTAACAGATGGCAGCACAGTCTTAGCGGACCTAATGTACAGGAAATCTACTGTGATCGCTGCTCGATCGATAATGACTGGGTCCGCTAGATGCATTGAATTGGGTCCTAGTGACACCTAGTGGTCAACTCGCTGACAGCTCCTATTTCCTGTCAGTAAACATAGAAAATACACCCTTGTGTGCTGTCATTTGAAAATGACAATTATCCAACTAATTTGCACAGGTGTAGCTCGAGATGGCCTCTTCCACACTTAACAGGGCCAATAATGGTTTGGCTTCAGCCCTGATGGAAAAATCTATGGCCTCGCACTCTAGCATCTCGCCTGACTAAACGGGCATGAAATAATAACAGGTTTCTAAGGTGAAAGACATAGCTTCCTACCAAACTCGAACCCTCGCATAAGGCATCAATCGCCAGCACTAGGGGGCAGCATGCCTTAACCACTAGGCCAAATCCCCATCTTCTAAAAAGATGGTTCAATACGCCATGTTACACGAGGCATCCCTAAGCACCCTGCGAGTAATCCAATCTCCTGACTGAAAAATACTAAATACCGGCAAGAATATATAAGTACCATATTCTTCATACCGGTAATGAAACAAAATAACATGAATAAAGCAAATATATATGTACGGTAGTTATTTTATTGAAACATTCTTATGTTTTGACATCTTTCAGCGTGTGAGACACATTACTGGTAGATGTCTATCAGATCAACATCTGTCCGTGCCACATTTTGCATCATCCTGAGATAATCCAAGATACAGAATAGCACAAAATTGACACACAAAATGATAATAAGCAAGAATGTAGAGATTGACTTCAATCTGAATGTAGAGATTGAATGTAGAGAATGTAGGCGCAGAGAATGTAGAGATTGACTTCTTGCTTATTATCCTGAGATAATCAGTGGTTGTCAGTGCTCCCTTTGTCACCGAGCACTAAAGCCTGGTGCAGATCGACCTTGCGACTGGATGCAACTACCTGCAACAGTCGCTGTCGATGTGAGCGGACAGCGCACATCGATTGCGACTGGTCATTGCGGCAACAAGTGGCACAAACCAGTCTCAATCCGGAGCGCGCACATCGACACATGCAACTGAACTGAATGCTACACGGAAATTGTCGATGTCTTCCGAACGGACAACTCGTACTCGGGAGTCATGTGATAAACATTCAAAATGGCTGTGCACCTAGACTGGTTCCCGGTCCCAACATCGGAGCCAGTTGGGACTACGAACCAGTCTAATGTGCACCACAAACGAGGAAATTCATTGCCAGAGCGCGCACATCGACTGCGACTGAATGCAACTAGATGCAATGGTCGGCAACGAGTAGAACATGTGCAACTGATTGCAACTACCTGCAACGGTCGGCAATAGCGTTGCCGGGCCGCTCAGATCGACCTGTTTGTGCAACTGATCAGTTGCAACTGTTTTCAGCCAGTCGCAACCATTGCCGGCAACGGCATTGCAGGTAGTTGCATCCAGTCGCAAGGTCGATCTGCGCCAGGCTTAAGAACCCCTGACACTGCATACACTCAACACTTGACCTGTCTTGCACATCAAATTTCTGCCTTCTAAGTCCGCGAGGAGCAAGACACAATATTTTCTGGGACAGGTCACCAGATCCACGTCTGCATTATTGTGCACTTGTATGCACTGTAAACTTGTGTACATTAATCTGGCATCGGACAAATAACAACATTGAGGGTCCATGAATAACCAGACATGATGTTGAACAAGAAAATCATGTTTATTGCAGGTACACAAACACGTCTTCCCTTCCAAGTATGCAAAAATCCATTAGTTGCTTATGACCTTTTACCGGTAATGTGTGACTTGACATTATTTCCGTGAATGAAGTCAGTTCAGTTCAGAAAATGTCATCCTCGTCGTAAGTCACCAAATCTCGTTTGTCTTTGTGAGAACCTTTCTGCGATTGGCTGGCAGCTGAAGAGGGAATGAAAAAGTGTTTTATGTGACTAGTCATAATCACTAAGGAAATGGCCAGGGCCATTGTGCTCATCTGTTGTTAAGGAACTCGTTACTCGATTAAATTGATGACCTAACGGTGCGGCCAGGAGCCTTGTCACTGGCTGGAGACTGGCCGGTTTTCTGCAACTGGGGCACAATTACATGTAGGCCTAGTCTCCAATAGGCATGCCGTTCAGCCACACATGAACGGGAACAGAAACAAAATGGCAGGCAATATGGCTCATTGTTCCAATCTCAGTGAAGAAGTAGACCTAGAACAGCAAAACCAGCGAGGCCAACATCGTCATATCTTGCAGACACTAGCATGCAGATTCTAGCTAGCATAACCTTGTGCGGCACTTTCAGCGTCTTTGGGCGTATTGGAATCCTCGTTCTTGACCACACTCGTGCTGACCTATTTCATGTACATGTAGTTCTTGACTCAACTCGAGAACGGCAGTCTCGAACGCCGAAAACGCAACTCGAGTCGGGCCAAGAATGTGTTCTTCTCAACCCTCCGCTGAGTGCGCAGTGAGGAGAACACTGTTCTTGACCTGACGCGGTTTGCGTTCTCGGTGTTCGAGACTGCCGTTTCTCGAGTTGAGTCAACATCTACATGAACTGGGTCAACACGAGTGTGGTCAAGAACGAGGAATTGAATACGCCCTTTGAAGCAAAGTGTATGATGTCCAATATCTTGATGTAAAAACCCCGCCCTCACCTATTGAAGCCCATGAAGCCCTTGACTGATCCACAGCTCCTTCAAATTGCGGCTGTCTGCGGGCAAGAGTGACCAGGAGGTAGATACCATGATGCAAAGTCCGGTGAACCTGAACAGGCAAAATAATAATGGGAATTATGACAGTGATAATGATGATGGTAGTTCTGAAATTTCAGTGCTGTTTAAGCCGACAGCACGTGAGGACACAACAGGCCCTGGTTATCTTGTCAGCTATACGGTAGATTGTTGCAGTTTGATTGGGAACTATGGCACCAAAACACATCTTTCCACCCAAAACTCACCAATCAGAGAAAAATCTACTAGGCCTAACAACATTTCTTCCACCTACCTCAGTTATGGCCTTGTCTGCGGCATCTATTGTTTCTAATGTCACAAATCCACGACTGAAAATATGATAAACAATACAATAAGAGCTGGCGAGGTGGAAAAGTGCCTGGGAAATTCATGCACTCCAGGGCCCATATTCATAAAATTACTTTAGTCTAAGTAAGTGTGACACTTATCCTTTGTTCAACACAGAAGGTCACCCTTAGACTTAAGTGGTTTTATGAACATGGGCCCAGGGGCCGTATGCATAAAACATCTTAAGTGTAAAATTTTTATTGGGATGTGGGATACACAGAACTGTTTAACTTACTCTCTACCAGTCTCTAAATTTACATTCACAATCGTTCCATATTTTTCAAATACTGCACGTAATATGTCCCCCGTAATCCCTTGGCCCGATACGCATATTGTGTTTCCCTTGCGGGCGTGGTCATGGGATTCACGTCTTTCTGCCCTTCCACGTTCCCTGACGTCCCTCTCTGTGTCTCCTGATAGAAGATAGAACATAATGATGTAATTGTAACACGATCAAAAGGGGAATTCCTAAATCACAAAATCAGAAAATATAAAACTGATTTAAAGGACCATGGTATTGCCACTTTCTGTCGACAGCCGGCGCCACCGATACCATTCTCCAATACTGTAGTTAAGCCTTTCGCCCCAGTGTTGGAGAATGTATGATTACACTACAATGCACGCAGTAGCATGCGTAATTCACCAAGTCGTCAATAGATGTCTCCCTTAACGCGGGTAGGTGTAACGCAGGATTGGGAAACAATACTGTGGCCCTTTAAAGTGTCACCATAAACTAATAAAAGAAACTATAAACGTCTCACTGGTGATTTCAATATTCCCCGACTTGTCCTCTTCTAGCCCTCATAACTTTGTTCGTGAGAACTTGACAAAAGAGTCGAATGAATTTGATGAAGTGGATAGCAGTTTTACCCGTACTTATGAGAATCATGTAGCATTACTAAAAAAAGCTGGGTTGGAGATCATCAAGGAGCAAAAACAGACAGGGTTTCCAAAGGGAATTTTTGAAGTACGAATGTTTGCCTTGAAGTAAAAACATTGCATACTATCAAAAATAGGAGTTGCTCATCGCTTGCTTATCTATTTTTGATATTGTTAGTGTTGACCTCAAGAACTTGTGTGGAGACAACCTGCACTACCCCACCACTCACCCATTCCTTTTAATCTACCAGTACCTGTGTGTTTTGACGAGGAGGATCTCACAAAGTGCTTATTTTATGCATTTTTGCAGTGCTTTTGCAGTGTTTTCATCATTGACTGCACAATGAATTATGCCGGAGCCTCATTGAGTTGCTTATTTTACACGTAGGTTATATGACTGTATTTGTTGGAGTGTTCAACTTGTGATTAACACATTAATTTTTGTGATGTTTTAAGCCTGCCGCACACAAGTGCAATTCTGTCTCCAACGTTGCCTCCATAGGAGTTTTTTGTCCCAGCATCCTGTCACTGTAAACAGTGCGTCAGCCGCCACAGACGATTGCAAATTTGTCTCCTGTAGACGCGGCGTAATGTTTCATCATGCGTTGGAGGCAAAAAATCCGTCTCCGCCTCTGCCGCCAACCACCACACACGATGACGTTTGCACGTAGGAGGCAAATATCTCCGTAGTTGGAGGCAAAATTGCACTCGTGTGCGGCCATCTTTATTCTCAGAGGAGTGTGCCATTGACAGCTTGCTCTATTCGGGTCTCGATGTCTGCCAAGTCTTGTAACTCTTTACTATAAGGCACTTGTGAATACCTTGGAAAATATACCATTATGGCACCGTATTTAGGTTTGTCCCCTCAGGCCAAATATCACCAGGCATGGTGGTGCCTGGTCACCTAGTGCTTCTTCAGTTACTGTCAAACTACCATCAGTCGGCCCACCAAGGCACCTCATGTCACGAAAGTTTACTTGCTGTACTGGCAATAAGCATCATATGGTTTTAAAGGCCGGGCCCATTGGAATCTAGGTCAGTGTGTCAGTAATGCAAAATGCAGTACAGGTGACATCTCGGCGGTGGTAAATATCTCAGTATGGACCCGGGCCTTCATCATGTTGATAACACCTCCTTTCTACATGTAGAGCTAACACTTGTACATAATGATATTATGATGCAACCCAATATTTTCTACCGGTACATCAATAAACTATTTTGTGAGAAGTTTGACTTTTGCTTTGGATTTTCCTGATGATGTGTCTTGTCTCATCCAAAACTTATGTGAAATCTGAAATCCATTCACCGTGGACTCTGGGTCGCCCACATTTTGCTCTGCCAAGCATTTCAATCACAATCACGCCTTGATCCTCCCTTGCTCAATCCAGAGTGCCGGCCTAGTCAAAGGGCAGAGTTACCATAGTCCTCCATATGTCAAAATGTAAACTCCCCTGTACCACGCCCCCGTCGGTTTACTCACTCTCCAGTGAGTAAACCGAAGAGGGAGAGCGAGTAAACCGAAGGGGGCGCGGTACACAACTGCGTAGGGAGTTTAGTCAAAATGCAGTGCCACAGTAAAACTGGGTCAAGACTAATAAAGTGGTAATGATAATCATCCCGGGTCAAGTCAAGTATAGCGGACAAAGTCGTGGGAAGTGACACATCTTCCATACATTGCCGCTTATTCCGTGTACATACATGTACACACTCAGTGCACTTCCCACGATTTTGTCCGCTATACCCCACTTGAGCCAATGATCCCAATGGATGCAACTTTTCCTTGACCGGGAATTCCCGGAAAACTCTCGTCTATGTTATCAATCAGGTGCATCCTTATTAGAGCTTGCTCCCTATGTCAACCTACACAGATGTTTGTGTGTGGTCACACAGGCAGAGAGCCATCGAAGTAGGTGGACAGTAATTTGGACACTAAAATCCCAGCTGGTAGGTCACACTTGTAAGGCATTGCCAGGGGCCACCTTCCACTATCCTCCATTCAGACCAAATTTATAGTACTCGACAACAGTGCCGATTTTCTCCACTACGTTACACAAATCAGACACTGTCAGCGACCAGTCCCCACCATGGTTGACCGCATCACTCCTCTCCTCCTAATGGACTTACTGTTAGGAGCCTGATCACAATTGGTAGATATTTTTCCATTTAAATAACCTTCCGCTGCACTACTTTTCAAGATGGCAACCTTCGAACAATGCTAGAGGGTGTTTGTTAAACCTCGTCCCAAGACCCGCTAGTGTCAAGATTGCAAATTTATCAGACACTCTTTTAACACCATGATGCACGCCATTAATGCAAAACAAGAACCAATATATCCATGTCTTTCTTTTTTTATTACATAATTTACAATACACTCTATTCCTTCACGGCGTACTTTCTCATTGGGAAAGCTCGCTCCCTTCTGATCTGTTTGCTGGTTTTCAATGACTTCTCATGAGGCGTGAGAGCACGGCGCATAGCTCGGGTTTTCTTCTTGCGGAGATCTTTTGGTTTGTACTTGTGATTCTTGTAGTACTTTCGTAGATTCTCCTTCTGTTTTTGGTGAATAACCGTGTAGACACGGGCGATAGACTTCCTCACGACATGGCTGCAAAAGTTAAGCAAACATACTATCAGGCACTTATAACTCATGACCGGTAAGTGAAGTGTCAACATCATCATCGATTGACCAGCACCACCTTACTTGTGTACGCCAAGATTTGGGAAAAGAGGGGGCACCCTTTGCTACTAAACATTGAAATCTGCGGTGAATTTCAAAGATTGGCTCCAAATTCCAGAATTTCATAGTCGAATTTACAGTTTTGTTGGCCAAAAGGGGGGAACATGCCCCCGTGTGCCACCCTTGGATCCGCGCCTGTACGCTAATGACGTTGTTTTGATCAGGAGTGACAGAACTGGCGCCGTATTTTCCGGTGCCCCAGTGTCACAAATCACCAAGAATATTCACTACTCTAATATTGACCGGTCCATCTGAATCCAACTTACATCTTGGAAAGTTTAGAGGCCGCTCCACCAGTAACTTTTGTGACACGGAGTGCAGCAAGCTCCTGGAAGATGAAAAGAGAAATTAATTCAACAATTCAAAGGTGCAAATGCAGTAAAGTAAAATGTTTTCAGTCTGGCCGATAAAATGTAAACTTTGGGAAGATTCCTGAACTTCTTGATATTTTTACAACACACCTGCTTGAGATCCTCAAGCTGCTTGAGCAGGTCCTCTTTCTTCCTGGTACGAAGCTCTTTAGCCTTGACCTTCACCTGGAATCAAATTCAACAGTACTATTACCGGTACTTTGATGCTGACACCAGGATGCAGGCCTCTCCTCTTTGTCAGCCAACAATGACAATGTGTCCCATGATATCGTGAAAAACACTACCAGCACACATTCCTTAATCTTAGGCCTATGTGCCCAATTCACTTGATCATGTTGGTAGCGTGCGCCATAGTGGTGGTGGTGGTAAGGGCCGGCCAGGGGGGGGGGGGCAACAAAAAACATTGGCTGGCTGGCAGGCAAGCCGTACGCGAGCAAGAGAGCGAGGCGGCACCAGCAGCAGCCGAGCCCGAGCCGAGGCGAGGCGAAGCCGAACAGCGAAGAAGAGAGCAGTCACACTACACACTACACAGCCCCGCCAGTTCCGACCCTCGACAGCAGGCCCCCAGAAGCCAGCTAGCTGCGTATGGTTTACCATCCAGTAGCCACTGCGAGCGTCCACCACAGAAAAGTGGGTAGGCCTAGCCCCAGCAACTAATGGTTGCACATCGTCGATAGTCCTTGTAGGCCCTATAGTAGTGTTCGCGTTTTATCCATTTGTTTATTTCCCTGGGATCTAGGCGAAGCAATTCACTGGCAATTACCCGATTACCATAGCATGTTTACTACGCGTGGACAAGCAAATCCTACTGCATGCAGTGATGCATGCAATATGTACACACACATTGACACGCAAAAATACACCGATTCGACCAACCAACAGATCGACCTTAGGCATTTCATGAGGGGAAAATATTGACTTAGATTCAGTTTCAATGTATCAAATAAGTGTCATCAGACAGATAAATACTAAAGGTTTATATGGGGTCAATTTCTAATTCAATAAAATGAACAAGAGTGGAGATGACGACAGATTTGTGAACATATTTTTCAGGGGTACGAACCATGTTGGATTCGGCTGGATGAAAAGGCCGTCAATTAAATGACCTTGACCTAGGCTACCTTAAGATGGGCAATCCGATGATGGGTCAAAACTTTACCCTAGATCAATTTTTTTCAATCATTTCATTGCCCTAAAATAGTAAAGTATAATTTATGAGACTGAAGTATTAAATGAATATTATTTTATTTTTAGTCAAATCCTTAATTTTAAACAAAAATCTTCCTCGTACATCAGCGGATATGGTAGGCCTAAACGTCAGTGTATTTTACTTCCGGGTTCGGGTGTGTAAATTCATGAAAATTTGCCGGATTTGTTGCCAATAAAAATGTCAAAAGCGTCGTCCAGTACGAAATTTCGGCAGGTCAATGTCGACGAATTCAATGAAGATAACTTTCAGGACGAACAGTTAGAGGAAACTTACAATTATTCAGACTACGAATCACAAGTAAAGGAGCTGGTTTCTCTGTATCCTTGCCGTGCATGCGTGTACACAAATGTATTAGTGAAGCCATAGACAGGCACAGTAGGAGGCCTATGATGATGATGATTATGATGATAATTTGAAGCCACGTAGCTAACCCTTCTGGGTCTTAAGCTTTCAATTTCTAACAAATGTCATGCGTATAACGCAGGGTGGTAGGCCTATGCGGACTCTAAAAGATACATTCGCACATAGCTACAGCTAGTTCATATGATAATCATTGTCGGATTGAAGAACAGAGTTCAGTTGTAGGCCCTAGGCCTAGTCCCTGTCACTCTTACTTTCTCTGTGCAACAGCAGATGCTAAAATTTGTTTTGAGCCTTGCACTAATGGCAATGCAGATGATTTTGTTTATTATGTTTCTACTCTCTTATTAGCTGTTTCGTTGCAGCTGTTTATTACCGGACTTTTATAGAACCTTGACATGGGACCAAGAATGACATAATTGATAATGAACTTCATGTGTGATTATTGGATATATGGCATGTATGGATGGAGGTCAAAAGAGAATTCATGGAGCGTAACACAGTGTGCATACTTAATATTCTTGTGGATAGCTAGCTCAGATTTATTTAGCCCCCTAGCATGCCTAACCCTAGGCCTAGCCTATGTTGCATGGTGGAGAATAAGAATATTATAGACTTAGAATTAACCTCGGTAATTAGCATGTCTGCATTGGAAATTTTGTGAGTCTCTGGGTATGTTTCTGCAATATTTCTAGCTATATTTCCAAGGCTGTGAACGCTGAATTGTTCACTTACATATTTACATTCAAAATGTAAATATTATCCTTAACTTTAAAATCAGCAAAAAATTAGATGAGGCTTTGAAGATTGTTCTGGACCACCCGCCAGTCAATACTAAGGATAGGATTGTCAAGGTGAGATACCCTTTTCCCTCAGCTTTTTCTTAGACCGTACGGTAATCCTTCTGGATTGCCAATTGACGAACAAGCTATGAAGTGCTCCCCACAAATTCTTCAGGTTCTGCTGCTGTGGTTACATTATCCCACAAAATGTAGACCTTGGAGGTCAGGGGCATAGCTAGCGGGGGGCCCTCCCGAGGAAAAAGGGACAAAGCAAATTTTTCCTCTATAACGTCATTTTCCCTCTTCAAGCCAAGTTATTGTGGTGTCAGATGTGGGGAAAATGCATCTGAGACGATGTAGATTTTCAATTTTTTTCGGGGAGGGGGGGAGGACCCCCAGACCCCCCTCCGACTTCACCCTCCAGACTCAGTCAATTTTGCCCCCCTAGGCCATGAAAGCTAGCTACGCCCCTGGAGGTTTAGGCGTACCGGTATTTCAAGTTGGGATGGATTCAGCTACTTTCATCTCTTTTTGCAGGAGAAGGCATTCCAAACATTTATAATGGTGCTATCCCGCTACAAAAGTAGTGACATCGAGCGAGCAGTAAAAAGTCTGGATAACACTCAACTAGATGTCCTCATGAAATATATTTACAAGGGATTTGAAGAACCCAATGAAAACACTTCCTCGGTTCTCTTAACGTTCCATGATAAGGTGGGTCTATGGAATGTTGTTCCTGGTCATGTTACTTCTCGGATCTTATTTCTATGATCATATGATCAGCAAGTTCTGGCAAGCCAAACAGGGATACCATTCCAGGATATCAGATTGGCAGAGTGCAAACTGATGAAGAGGGCACTCCAAATTAAAGTATGACTCACCCTAACTTCAACATGGGCAAAGTGCCAGGCCTGTGCAACAGACACCACAAGTGAACACAATGATTAAACCACAGTATTTACCAGTTGACTGAGCACAACCTTGGATTTCCTATAGGCTCATGAAAAGGAAACCAAGTTACCATAACATCATTAGGTAACTGTGCCATGGATTATTTACCACTGACCTGTTCAAATTTCCAAGCTTGGCACTTTGCCCATGTTGAAGTTAGGGTGAATCACATACTTTAGAAAAGGGCACTTTTCATTTGCGACATTTCTTTTACAGAATTTGAGCTTTAGAGTTTTACATCGTTGCTTCCTCTTTTCAGGTTGTTGCATCAGCAGGATTAGGTAGCATTGTGCGGGTGCTTACAGACAGGAAGAAGGTGTAGACTGGGCAAATGATATTCTCTAATATAACATTCAAGAAGGAGGGGAGATAACTTGTTACTCCTGAGACACAATCCAGGAGTTTTTCAAGATCATCAGATGTTGTGAGACGGGAAATGGAACATTAAAGAAACCGTTCTACTGATTCCCTGGCTGCTATCTCCTGTGAAATTTGGCTGGACATAAGGGGCCGATTTCACAAAGGGTGTTTAAGACTTAGACGCGTGTAACTTCACTAAATGCACGCACTTCCACCATGCATTTGACGAAGTTACACGCGTCTAAGTCTTAAACACCCTTTGTGAAATCGGCCCAAGGTGTTACAGACAAGGGCAGTGTTTCATAAAGTAGCTTTAAGCCAATGGTACCTTTAACTAAATGAAAATGCATTGAGTTAATGGTAACATTAGCTTAAAGTCACTTTATGAAACAGGCCCCTGTTCCTAAAGTTACCAGAAATTTATCTGCAATGGAAAATCTTTCCCTCTAATACATAGGTAGTTGTAGAGGACATTTTTATGTGGAATTCTTGGCTGGCCTTGTGTCTTCTTTGAAATAGTTTTCTGGCGTCACTTTATTCAAGTCGATTGTGATCTACACAAGGAAATTTTCCTTATATCCATTGGATGTCCGAACTGGATATCCAATGGACATAGAAAAGACAAAAAATCCACCACGATCCTTTTCTGGATATAGAATGGATGTAGAATGGATATACATTTGATATACAATGGATATCCATTTGATGTCTCCGTTTGGGAAAATCAGTTGTCCTGAGTACTGGAGTTTATATGTTTTTTTATACATTTATATAAATTTCACATAGCGCCCTTTATATTAAATCTATGAGAAATGGATATAAATTCTATGTCAATCACTGAATATTCCAAACTGTCGCCCAATTTTTTTTATCCAATGGATATCCAATCTATATCCATTGGATATCCAAATCTTTGGATATCCAATGGATATAAGGAAAATTTCATTGTGTAACTCTAGTTTGAGGAAGTGTGTTTCCCCCTCTTTGCTTGGTCAAAACTTCATAGCCACTCATGTAGGAAGTCAATAATCTTCGTAATATTTAGCATGTGCTCTGCCATCTAATGGGTGGCATCCACTAGAGCGCCGACAACATTAGGAAGGGTTGCGGAAGCAAATAATGTCATTTCAGCATTCTTTCCGCATCAATGACTATTGGGCATTTTGCCCTCTCCCGAAAGTGCAGAAATGGCGGGAAATGTTTAGGAATGATAAAGACAGTGAACGGAATCTTTCAAGAATATGCGGGGAGGTTGCTGAATGAATGCGGATTTACTAAATTCCACGTCTTGTCCGCGCCCTAGTGGACGCCAGGTTTTAGGCCAGTTTTGTCAGAAATTCATGTGTAACTTAAAATCCCGACAAACTCGGGATGCTGAAGAAAATGAATCAAGAATCAAGAGACCTTTTGCAAAGTTACATTGCTGCATTCATTGCAAAACTGAACGTCTTCTGACCAGAGGAAGAAATAATGTACACTGTACATGTACGGTACTTTGAAATCCAACAAGTGGATGTATCAAATCATGTAGGTCCCAACTTTAAGATTCAAGAGAGATGACCTACCTAACTGGATCTTTCTGTATGCCCTTCATTTCCATGTATATAAATGTAAAGTAGAGGTATTGGTCAATTTGAATGAATAAATTTTCTTATATACATGTAAAAATAAGGACCTCGTCTTCATTTTCACCATATCTGTTTGGTGATATTAGACAACACTCGTTTTGTGGACATATTCCTTGCTTTTATGCATTTCTTCCTATTCCTTTGGCTGTTAGTCGATTTCCTGTCAGTGAACGGAGAAAATACACCCTTGTGTACTGTCATTTGAAAATGACAATTATCTATCTATTGCCATGTTCACACTAGAGTTTTATATCGAATCGAGTTTGCAATAAAGGCTTATTCCGATACAACGTGACACACTCAAATCGATATAGAACCAGTATTTATATAGGTTTTGATGCGCGTTAGCCAAATCGAAATTGTTATCGCGAAACACTTTATTGCTGGTTGAGTGTGACTTTTTTGTTTCGCATCAAAATCGGTTTAGTTGTACTGTGACGCAACCCGGCGTTACCAAATCGATTTCCGTATTGCGAGTTACGGAAACCTGCGCAGTAGGTGTGAACGCAGCACTGTTCACACGGGTAGCTAGAGATGGCCTCTTCCGCATAAACAGGGCGAATAATGCTTTGGCTGCGGCCCTGATGGAAAAATCTTTGGCCTTGCACTCTAGCATCTCTCCTGACTAAACAATAATTAATGAAACAAAATAAAGCAAATATATGTAGTTATTATTTTATTGAAATGTTATGTTTTGATGAGCAGTTCATCTTCAGTTTTTGATGAGCAGTTCATCTTCAGTTTTTGACAATGTTTCGTGTGTGAGACATTACTGGCAGACGTCTATCAGATCAGCATCTGTCTGTGCTGCATTTTGCATCATCCTGTGGTAATCAGTGGTTGTCAATGCTCGCTCCCTTCGTCACCACTTAAAAGAAAGCGAGCACTAAGAACCTCTGACACTGCATACACTTGACCTGTCTTGCACATTAAATTTCTGCCTTTTAAGTCCGCGAGGAGCAAGACACGATATTGAACACATTTTCTGGGACAGGTCACCAGATCCAAATCTCTGCATTATTGTGCACCTGCATGCACTGTAAACTCATGTACATCGATCTAGCGCCAGGCAAATAACAACATTGTCATTGAGGGCCCATGAATAACCAGACGTGATGTTGAACAAGAAAATCAAGTATGCAAAAATCCACCAGTTGCTTATGACTTTCTGATGTGTGGCAACCTTATTTCCGTGAATGAAGTCAGTTCAGTTCAGAAAATGTCATCCTGGTCGTACGTCACCAAATCGCGTTTGTCTTTGTGAGAACCTTTCTGCGACTGACTGGCAGCTGAAAAGACGGAGTGAAGGAGTGTTTTATGTGACTGTAGTCATAATCACTAAGGAAATGGCCAGGGCCATGTGCTCATCTGTTGTTAAGGAACTCGTTAATTGATTAAATTGATGACCTAACGGGGCGGCCAGGAGCCTTGTCACTGGCTGCAGACTGGCCGGTTTTCTGCGACTGGGGCACAATTAGGCCCAGTCTCCAATAGGCATGCCGTTCAGCCTCACATGAATGGGAACAGAAACAAAATGGCAGGCAATATGGCTCATTGTTCCAATCTCAGTGAAGAAGTAGACCTAGAACAGCAAAATTTTAGCGAGGCCAACATCGTCACATCTTGCCGACACTAGCATGCAGATTCTAGCATAACCTTGTGCGGCACTTTCAGCGTGGGCGTATTGGAATCCTCGTTTTTGACCACACTCGTGCTGACCTATTTCATGTACGTGTAGTTGTTGACTCAACTCGAGAATGGCAGTCTCGAACGCCGAAAACGCAACTCGAGTCGGGTCAAGAATGTGTTCTTCTCAACCCTCCGCTGAGTGCGCAGTGAGGAGAACACTGTTCTTGACCTGACGCGGTTTGCGTTCTCGGTGTTCGAGACTGCCGTTTCTTGAGCTGAGTCAACATCTACATGAACTGGGTCAACACGAGTGTGGTCAAGAACGAGGATTTGAATACGCCCTTTGAAGCAAAGTGTATGATCTCCAATATCTTGATGTAAAAACCCCGCCCTCACCTATTGAAGCCCATGAAGCCCTTGACTGATCCACAGTTCCTTCAAATTGTGGCTGTCTGCGGGCGAGAGTGACCAGGAGGTAGATACCATGATGCAAAGTCCGGTGAACCTGAACAGGCAAAATAATAATGGGAATTATGACAGTGATAATGATGATGGTGTTCTGAAATTTCAGTGCTGTTTAAGCCGACAGCACGTGAGGACACAACAGCTCTGGTTACCTTGTCAGCTATACGGTAGATTGTTGCAGTTTGGTTGGGAACTATGGCACCAAAACACATCTTTCCACCCAAAACTCACCAATCAGAGAAAAATCTACTAGGCCTAACAACATTTCTTCCACCTACCTCAGTTATGGCCTTGTCTGCGGCATCTATTGTTTCTAATGTCACAAATCCACGACTGAAAATATGATGAACAATAGAATAAGAGCTGGCGAGGTGGAAAAGTGCCTGGGAAATTCATGCACTCCAGGGCCCATATTCATAAAACTACTTTAGTCTAAGTAAGTGTGACACTTATCCTTTGTTCAACACAGAAGGTCACGCTTAGACTTAAGTGGTTTTATGAACATGGGCCCAGGGGCCGTATGCATAAAACATCTTAAGTGTAAAATTTCCCTATCTTTTGTTTGGAACACTAGTTTAAGGGAAATTTTACACTTAAGATGCTTATGCATAAGGCCCCAGGGTCCATATTCATAAAACTACTTAAGTCTAAGTGTGTCAACACAAAAGATATCACACATTGACTTAAGTATGTTTATGAATATGGACCCTGAAGACTACCAAGTGAAAAACACTGGGACCCATAATGGCTCTTTACTTTCATAACAAACTGCGAAGCTGTGAGAAATAAGTTGGGGGCTGCATTTTTATTGGGATGTGGGATACACAAAACTGTTTAACTTACTCTCTACCAGTCTCTAAATTTACATTCACAATCGTTCCATATTTTTCAAATACTGCACGTAATATGTCCCCCGTAATCCCTTGGCCCGATACGCATATTGTGTTTCCCTTGCGGGCGTGGTCATGGGATTCACGTCTTTCTGCCCTTCCGCGTTCCCTGACATCCCTCTCTGTGTCTCCTGATAGAAGATAGAACATAACTAGAAACTGACTTGTGAGTCAATTTGAAGACCGCCTTTGAAAATTCACTGATGAATTTTGTAAATATGTTAGGGCAATGGAAACTGATGATATTGGGACTGAACATGCGTCATTTACAGTGTAGGCCTATGTCTAGATGTACATGGCTTTACAGTGCGATTGTGTGTTTCGCGGCAGCCAAGAGCAGGAGGTTATTGTTTTCAANACTGCGCCCTCTTCAGTCTCAATGAAAAAACGTTCGTCATCGGGAGAGACGGTGTTTGGCGAAATGAGCTATTTTTCTTGGAATTGCTAGCTTCAAATGAGGATTACGGCTAAATTCAAGGATTGACTCGGTCGAAACTCACGGGGTTTGTAGAAAAGATTAAATATTTTATCACTAAACAAACGGCATGAAAATCCGTTGAGTTTGAGGAAGGTTATGAGGGTTGGAAGTGGGAAACTCTGGATTCTCCAGTGAGACGTTTATAGTTTCTTTTATTAGTTTATGGTGTCACTGTATTCCTTCCCTATCCTGCACTAAACATACCCGTGTTAAAAGGGAGACCTCTATTGACAATTTTGTTAAACTACTGCTTACCGACCTTGCCTCATGTAGAGTAATTCTCATTCCACGGGTATCCACGTATGCATTGTATTCATTATCATACATTCTCCAACACTGGGGCAGAAGGCAAAACTACGGTATTGGAGAATGATCACCACCTGTGGCACTGGCTGCCAACAAAAAGTGGCAATATCGTGGCCCTTTAATCGATTATTCAAGGAAAGATATTTGAAGCTATTGCAAATTCCCCCCCCCCCCAATGCGTTTACATCAAGTTTTTAGTGCATTTACATTGGACATCGCTGTGCAAATATCAAGTACAAGCATTTGCTAACTTTTATGCATACCAGCCACTATCTTAACTTACTCCCTTCTTCTTTTTCTGACGTCACCTCAGGTACAAAACTCTCATACAGGCCCTTCATACTTTTCGTCTTAGCGACCGGCGTCTCAACTTTTTCCTGTTCATCAAATGGTTGGAATCCAACAGCAGTCGGATTCTTATCAGGGTCCTTGGAAGAAAAAAGTCATCAGAATATTAGTCCAGAGATCTCCACATGGTATTTTGGCATACTCTCCTCTAGCAAACAAAAGTCGGTTACTGACCTAAGCCGAGGACACATACAAACATTTATCGCAATGCGATTGAAACGTCCATTGGTTTATTGCATGTGATGAACGGACATCGACATACACGCTCGCTTATCTATTTTTGATCAAACTGATGAAAAGTCCTTTTGCCACCATGCACGCAGCGTGGTTGAAGTGAGGGCTTTCCCAATTTTACGTCATAAAATGGAATCCCCCTGCGTTTAACGCATTATGAATATGTTATTTGCAAAAATCGAGCAACGTTCAAAAACTGCGATCAACGAATAGGGTATGGAAACTTGCCAGAGTTATGTGACACAGACAATGGTTTACCGGATGTCCAAAACCATTTGGACGGACACGATGATCGGAAATGTAAACGGATGCGATAAACGCTGGTATATGATGTTTAAGACTAGCAATCATAATGAGTATTTCAACATGAAATGGCTGGCCTACCTTTGTCCTCCGTTTAAATGCTTTCTTCTCTCGATCAGATTCAAGTTTAATGGCCTGAAAAGAAATGTGATCATTGCAGCATGAGCTACATTAATATCTTGAGAACCATTTTTCTTTACTTGATGGGTCAGTCATGTCAGATGTTCGAAACCATGTTTTTCAACGAGGGGTTAAAATAAGGTATGTCTACCAAGTTCCTTGTCAGTCTGTAATTGAGTACAGCAAGATTGTGCACAATAAGAAGGCAGGGTTGGACCTACCATTACATACTTTTTTTCAGACAAAGTAAAGAAAATCCCTATTGAACACACTATTGAACAATAGGGATTTTCTTTACTCTGGCTAAAAAAAGTATTGATAGGTCCAACCCTGGAAGGTCAACAAAATTAAGTCTGTCAATAAGCCTGGCAGACACATACTACACATGACTCTGGGAAGTGACTTGGCCTTGGCCATCCTGACATAATCAGGGGTCTAAGTACTGACTCCTTTGCTTGGTGACCTCAAGATTGATGAGTGCTGGAAACTGAGGAATTGCGGAATCCGTCAATGTCAAACATCTCACCCCAGCTTTAACTAATTTCTTGATGTCTTCTTTTATTTCCTCCGATTCTGTGGCAGTTCTCTTCAAGTTGACGGGGGCCTGTTGCTGCTGATGCCCCGGGTCAGATTTTGGCGTCCTAAGTGCTTGCAGCGCCTTTCGCTGTAAAGTTTTAGGAAAGACAGATGAGAGATAGGCTAAAGATCTCACCACTTCAAAAGAAGCAGCAGTGCAGAGCAGTTAAAAAGTTGAAGTTTG
>NMRB01000448.1:320924-337758 GCA_002633025.1 Notospermus geniculatus | reverse complement strand
AAAAGTCCTCACAAAGTCATCTTTTGGAGGGTGAGGTGCAGAAATCTTGGCTGGAAACTATTTATGGACATCTTAGTTATTGGAAAAGTGCCACTACTTAGTAACAACTGGTGTAGTTTGGTGAAAATTTGATGAATTTTGATCGGGTTTTTTTGGTGTTGCACAACATTCTATATAGGTAGTGTAGTGTGTACATACCCAACAGACAGTGGGTAGGCCTACGCCTAAGGCCTAGGCCTATAGATGTGTACCGAAAATTGCGGACCGCGTGACGTGACGCCGTAGTGCATCCAACACACGCTAATGCATTGCGACGTCACTGACGCCATGTAAACATGGTCCGCAATTTATGGTACATGACTATAGGCCTACCTCCTACCCGACGGCGACGGCTGAAACAGACAGACATCGACAGCCAGTCAAACAATGCCGAGTGTGGCGCGAACTATAGGGGACCACAGGTCCTTACACACTTTACTGAGAATGTATAGAAAAACAATACATTCTCAGTGAAGTGTGTAAGGAAAGGACATGTGGTCCCCCATTTTTCATTGGCCTTTGGCTTTAGGCCTTGGCCCCCTCGCTCCCGCCGGATAGGTCTACCTTCTTCCGAAGCTTCGCATATTTTTTCGTGAGAATTTCTTCCTCCTCAGTTAGGTGTTGGGGGTAGTGAACATGAACCATCTTCAAATATCTGAGACATCTGTTTTATACAGGCCTAAAAAATGATCATGATGAATGAACATGATGAACTGAAAACCACCGAATACACAGATACATTCATGACATTGTAAAACATGTAAACACTTTTTTTTTATTCATTCCAATAAGCAGGCTTAGTCGGATCCATCTCCATCTCCACCACTTTGTCCTTCCTAAGATTGATTTCTGTCTTTGCCGTTCCGTCCCGCGTCGCTCCGTCTCTGAATCTGAATGCTTTGTACGGCATCTGTTGGCTTACAGATTCTCACCGCACTATGTAAGTGAGATAAAGGTAGGTAGCCGCCCATACACGGCGCAATATTACTGCACAATATGGGGCCCAAATGGGTGGTCGTGTGCTTCTAGCATGACAATTAGAAGAAAGATTGACAATAATATTGCCCATTGTGATCCTCATATTGTGCAATAATATTGATCGTGTATGGGCAGCTTAAGAAAAAATCCCAGATTGAATATCATGCATCTGCTGGACTAAGTATAGTATAGGCCTAGGCCCTACATCACAGCCCAGATTTTTTTTAAATTGAGTTAGTGTCTCCTAGGGATGTGTTACTCGGGCCGGGAAAACTCGGGGGTACCCAAATACTACCTTACCCAACCAATATGCATCATCCTCCCACAGCAATCCTCCCACAATCCGTGGGGCTTGGACACTCTCTTAATTAGGTCCAGCAACCATCCGTGGTGCTTAGACACTATTCTTTCCTTGCATACCGGTACTCCTCCTGTCTACACAGACCTGTGTTAGTTCTACATTCGGGTTTCAGCTCAGTCTTTTCTAGAGTTTCAGATTGTAAAGTTCCACTTGAAAAAGACCCCGGTTGGGGTCGAAAATTCGTGAATTCTGGAGATTGACTTCTTGCTTATTATCATTTTTGTGTCAATTTTGTGCTATTCTGTATCTTGGATCCTCCCACAGCAGGGGTTACCTCGCTCCTCTTCATCCGCTCACTGTGGAGTGTATGAATACTGAGACCAAAGCCCTGCTGTGGGAGGATGATATGCATCAAGTCCCCGTGGTCTTTTCGTTCAACTTGCCATGATAGTGTCCACCAGGTTTTGGAGAAAAAAAGTTCCTTTCCTGGTTTAGTCATGTGAGGATAGCTTTGAAGCAGAAGGCCGCAAAAAGGGCGCAAAGCGCCCCAAAGCACCCTTACTGACAACACGGCCCTTAGTAGAAGTGTTGTCAGTAGGGTGCTTTGGGGCGCTTTAATGAAGGCTTTGCGGCCTTCTGCTTCAATAGACTCTAAACGTCGTCGTAGGTCTAACCGGGCACTTGCAAAACCTCCCTATTATCACTGCTGTCCACCACTACTGTAAACCCACGCCAACGTAGCTATTGTTAACCCTTTCCGATCGGTTGCGACAAACGCCTGCGTTTGGTGGAACGCCGGTCACAAATAACGGCTACCGGGATTTATAAAAGAACAAAATTACGAATTTAGGACTGCGAAAAAGTTTTATTACAAAAACAAACAGTGGTATTGAGTTTTTTCATTCCGCAAAACTCAACAGAAGAGTATAATGCCAATCTGACGAGGTGGTGGTCTGGAAGTAAAGCAAATGAAGGTCGTCATCCGGTTGTCATGATTGTTCCATTTAATACACGTCTATATGATTCCACTGCATTCCGTGGGAAGGGTGTTCGTTGACGGTGCGCCTGAGTGGTGTATCGCATCCGAGCACGGTTTTATCTCGCCTTCCACGCACTCGTAGTACTTCGATGTAGCAGGAAGATCGCCAGGACATGATGATGCGGCTGAAATATTAAAAAAGAATTCAACATGTGAGCACCAGTCACATCCACTCCGGGGATTTCTTCGGTGCCCAATTTGATCCAGCCTACTTTCCGCCTATCTATTGAAGCGATTTCGGCATGATTCATCTTAGATCCGAGTCTCAGTCTCTAAAATCCGCAGCAAGCCGCTGGGTGGGGAAAATCGTACGGGGCCCGGTGCATTTGTGACCTAGGCTGTAGTGTGTGGAAAGAATGAAACTGATTAAAAAACCATTGTGTCCACACAGGCTGCGCTGCGCGAGACTGATTATGCACAGACCTAAACACTGAGGAAATTCGTTGGTTACCCCATCCTCGCACCCAGGGTCTTCACAACCAGCTCCCCTACTCGCGCTTGGCATTGAGGGAGGGTACGACCGTAAATGACCTGAGATTCTCAGGATGTGGTTACCCTATCTGCTTTTATTATAGAAACACAACGTTTCAACCAGTGTACCCTAGCCGTACTCCTGTGTACAAGTGAATAGCACATGAGGAGAGAAAGCATACATGTAAAACCACAGTGCTATTCCTCCTGTAGTGCTATTCAGTTGTACACAGGACTACTATAATAAAAGTAGATAGGGTAACCAAAGAAGTTCCTCATTGATTAGTTCCACATCTAAAATGTCACTGAAAGAACTTATGCACAGACCTGTGTAGCCGTCCCGGAACGCATCACATCGGCCAAAATTACCATAATTTATGATTTAACTATTAACTTCAGTGATCTGAACACCAATTTAGTAATCTGATTATTGATTTATGGTTTGATCATTAGGTATCAACATAAGTTGCGCTTCCACTACAAAAAAGCCGGTATTTGTCCGCTCTTGTTCTGCTTAAAGTCCCAGCTTCATCCCCCGTCCAGGCACTCCTGGGGCCCTCAAAAAGTCTGCTTTTTTATGAAGTCGGTAGGAATTTCAAACAAACCATCAGCCGGTTGACATTTTTGTTCATTGTTGAACCAGTTGCATCAAGTAATTGATGCTGCTGGACGGGGGATGAAGCTGGGACTTTAATATTAAAAAATAAAAATAATAATTTTACATGTATTATTAAATTCTGATGATAATGTAATGATTTAACTATTAAGTTAATGATAGATTTTTTTCATGGGTACGTTAGCTAACATAACGTGAAAATTCAGCTCTTCAAAACCACGTTAAAGTTAACGAAGACTCAAACGGAGGGTTTGGAGGTGAGTTATAATCTTCGTTAACGGTTATTTTAGGAAATAAGTTTGGCAACTTGTTGAAAGCTGTTGAAAGACCCTGTGGAAGGTGTTGAAACGGGGTTTGGACGCTTCAACTGCTTTCAACAGGTTGAATCTTGTTAACGCCCCTTTCGTTCAACACCTTTCAGCTTTCAACACCTTTCAACAAATGTTGAATCGTGTAAACCGCCGTTTACTCTTACCTGCCAAGGTCGCCTCTACATTCTTAAGAACACAATCAACTCCAACCCTGGTACTCCGTCTTTGAAGAAGCATCAGCTCGGCGCTTCTCTTCCTCAGGGGCGGTTCGCCAGTGCCGCCGCAACATATCGCGTTAGTGTTTATCGGGCAGCTGAATGTCAGAAAAAAGAAGAAAAAAAGTGAGGTTGAAAGATCTCGTCCTCATTAGATGGCAACTCAAATAAAAGATGGAGATAGGGCCTACTTCATTTCATCATTTAAGCCTGCCGCACACTGGAGCTATCTGCTGAGCAAAAAGTCATTCGAGACCGTTTGCTCAGCAGATAGCTCGCGTGTGCGCGTAATTTCGATGAGTTTTTTGCCTCGCGAGGCAGAAAGCTCGCGTGTGCGCGTATTTTTCGGTGAGCTATCTGCTGAGCAAACGATCTCGAATGACTTTTTGCTCGGCAGATAGCTCCAGTGTGCGGCAGGCTTTAGGCGGGAAGGCGGTGACAGACTAGCACGGACGCGGCGGGTTCGGTAAGGCCAAAAAAATATTATGTTCTGTTTCTGGTTACCGCGCGCGTTAGCTCTAACCCCTGCGCGTCAAGAGATTTTTAAGGTCCTTGCACACCAAAAACGCGCGTTGAACGCCGAGGAAAACGCCGCTGTTTCCGCCCACCTACAGGGATCACACCTCTCGCGTGAAACGCTGCGGGAGGCGTGCATTTTTCGGGGCAAGCACACTGGATAACTAACAAAAGTTATTTCGGGCGGCGACGCGGCGGCGAGCGCGCGTTTTTTTTTTTGCCGCGCGTCTTTGGTGTGACCCATTTATTGAAAATCCATTGAACTTTATATTTTCCTGGCGGTGAGCACGCGCGTCGTTTTTCGCCGTCGCGGACGGCGGCACGGTTTTGGTGTGAAGGGGCCTTTATTCTTCATTCTGAATGAAATTTCTTAGACCCCCGCGCCATCTGGTGCGAGCCGCTGAAAATCATTGGCAGGTCTAGGCCTTCTCATAACCGGAGAGTCAATTCAGAATACTTACTCGCAATGGTTGTTGTCAGTACCGTCCTTCTCTACACTGCCAGCCGTGCAGGCGCATATATTCCAGACGAAAGTGTCATCTGGAAAACAGCAAGTACGCAGCGACCCACTTTGGCACGCACCTGATGCCATGTGGATGATGGCACAGCTTAGGCCGACCAGCACGATTCCAATCCGCAACATGGTTCTGAAGAGAAAAAAGGCCGCGTTCGATTACTTCCACCGTGCCTCCACGACAGCGTTCGATTTGGTGATGACGTCACCATTCGTGACTCGGGCCTGTTCCAAGTAGCCCTACCCTTCCAAGTAGCCCTACCCTTCGGAGTAGCCCTACCCTTCGGGGTGGGCTACGAACTCCTCCGCAGTGCCGCTTCATTACGACACTCCCCCCAGGTCCGGATTCGGCGGAGGATCTTAGTATCCCAGCAATAGGCCTACATGCCAAATGGAATGGAACTCTTTCATGGGCACGTGTACCAAACGTTTCGTCACCTACTTTTATCTGATTGGTTCACCGTTTGGGTTGTGTGCAAAGGCTCATGAGACGCAGCTGGACAATCACTCCTTTTCGATGACCATGCGCGAAAATAGTTCCATCGTTATTACTTTGTTATGACTATCTATCTGCCACCACATCAGTTCAAAAACCTGCGCGAGTGATTACAAAACATGCAGTTGTTTATTGTTTTTGACTTTATTTGATATTGGGACGGGAAATAATATCGCATGCTCGAT
Organism: Notospermus geniculatus; assembly: GCA_002633025.1. Classification (NCBI taxonomy): domain Eukaryota; kingdom Metazoa; phylum Nemertea; class Pilidiophora; order Heteronemertea; family Lineidae; genus Notospermus; species Notospermus geniculatus. The sequence continues at coordinate 332,077 of NMRB01000448.1, read as the reverse complement.
TTTCCGCGCTGTGTTTCCACGAGACGTTTGCGGGCGCGGAAGAGGTGGCGGGCGCGGATGGAAAAATTCGAGCCAACGTATTTCCCTTTAGCAGTTTCACCCGCACCCGCTCCCGCCACCGAAACTGCGCCCGCAAACGTCTCGTGGAAAAGCAGCTTAAAGCTGCTGCTTTTCCACGAGACGTTTGCGGCGCGGAATTGGAGGCGGGCGCGGGTGGAAAAAATCGATCCAACGTATTTCCCTTTAGCTGTTTCACCCGTACCCGTATACCCGCTCCCGCCACCGAAACCGCGTCTCGTGGAAAGCAGCCTAAGCATTGTTTTTTTCCGCGCCGTGACCAACGAAGCGGAAACAAACAATGCTTTCGAGCGTTTCCGCGCACGGAAACGCGCCAATGGAAAGCAGGCCTAACTGCTTTTCCACGAGACGTTTGCGGACGCGGTTTCGGTGGCGGGAGCGGGTGCGAGTGAAAGGGAAATACGTTGGATTGATTTGTTCTACCCGCGCCCGCCTCCTTTTCCGCGCCCGCAACCTCGTGGAAAAGCAGCTTAAGTTGAAAGGTGTTGAACGTTGTTGAAAGCTGTTGAAGCGTCTAAACCTCCTTTCAGCAGCTTTCAACATGTTGCCATACTAGGAGCATGAAGCTACCGGTATTTTGGCAACTTGTTGAAACCGAGCGTTTGAAAATCGGCTATTGACGCCGGTAACAGCGACGCGTGGAGTCTTCTCGCCAGCAATGGTCGCACAATCAATAGTGAGGTTTCGCAAAACTGACGGAAAAACGAAGCACGAAATACGAGATTCAACTTCATTTCCAGGACCTAATGTATTTCTGGAGATGGTGGTACCACAAGTACGCTAAAAGACGCTCTTTGCGATATTTGCGGTAGGCCTACCAACCATCTCCTGAAATACATTACGTCATGGAAATGAAGTCTAATTTCGTAGTTCGTACTGCGTTTTTCGTCAGATTTGCGAAACCTCCCTACTGTCAAACAATGCCAAAAAGCGACATTCGTAAGAGAAAAGAGGATGAAAAATTATAAGTTGAGGATGAAATTGAGAATTAAGATGAAGACACCGTCTACTGTACGACAAAGGAAGATGTCCTTACCTTAGTGATTCGTCCAAGTTAAATCATAGACAATGAATCGAAACCAAATCGTTGGGATTTAAATACTGTATCTTGGTGATTTTATGAGAATTTCATTGCATTCGGATGTGCTTTACGTTGAAATTTGAGTGATTCGTATCGATGTTATTAATTGGACATATAGCTTTATCATCTTCAAAACTTTCAAATCTGTTCGACATTTTATGTTCAAGAAATTCCAAGACAGTTTCAGAACACCACCTGCTGATATCCTCGCACCCAGGGTTTACCGACTCGTCCCCAGTGGCCTCGAGCTCAATACTACTTATACGTTCTCAACCACTGGCACAGATCGGGTCTAATCATGTTTCTGAACGCTAGATGGCGCAAACTCCCGAAAAGCACTTAAAGAGACTAGGAAATTTTTTTCAAGCTTCGGTTATTACAAAATGCTAGTCTTTCATGATAAATTCCCACCGTCAATTCACTTTTTCAATTAACTGTTAATTACTGGCACCCAGACAAATCAGTCATCACCACACCATGGAGCATTCACCACGTCACTGGGAACCTAATCAACATAATAGAGTACAAGCTCGCTCCATACAAAATATACAGCGAGAGGTTCCCAGTGACGTGGTGAATTCTCCATGGTGTGGTGATGACTGATTTGTCTGCGTGCCAGTAATTAACACTTAATTGAAAAAGTGAATTGACGGTGGGAATTTGAAAGACTAGCATTTTGTAATAACCGAAGCTTGAAAAAATTTTCCTAGTCCCTTTAATTTCTCCCGAAAAATTCTTAATTCAACAGGTTCTCTTCCCGAAAAAATAATAAAAAGGGGTATGAAAGTCCTATTCTCAATCCCAGCGACGAGTTATCCCTCCCGTTGTACACGCGTCTTTCGCGGGTCAGGCCGCGCTTTATCATTTACCCCGGCATTTACCGTATCCCCAACGAGTACCTTGTGTAGTGCATCATATCCGAGTCCCATTCCGTTCCTCCCGAAAAAGGGGTGAAAATATCTTGCATGGTTCCTTGGGGAGATTGGATGAAAAAAAAGCCCCTCAGAAAGGGGTGGCGAATTTCCCTTAGTTCCTTCCATAAGGGGGTCGTTTTCAAACTCAGGAACAAGCATAGGGAACCTGGTTCCCTGGGCGTCCGACGGTGGCGCTGGCTGACGATTCGTACCGTCGGTAGGAGCCCAGGGAACCAGGTTAAAGCATAGGCCAATGTGTACCCTAAAATTAATAGTCCGGAGGCAAAACCCCGATTTTCTGAGAAGTGGCACTTTTTGTATAACAGCAATTTTTTGCATTTTTTATATCTCCAAATGAGAGAGATTCAGAATCCGCCGGGTGCCACTCTGGCACCCTTGAGCGTTTTGAGAAAATGCCGTTTGAATTTTTGGAACTGACTTTATCATTAGACGTCAGCTGACGCAACGACTGAGCTTTGTACAGGAGAATGGAACCCGATGTACAGCTAACTTTTAAACGGTGGGATTTACACCCCATAAATGTATTATCAAGAGATAGAAACCTGGGGCCTCGTAACCAAATAAGCAAGTTTTTGATAGTTTTTACGTAGTTACGTAATTGGAAACGGCATTTTTATGTATTTTCACCAATTTTGTGTTAATTTACATGAAAAATCCATTTCGCTATTACATAACTACTGAAAACAATTAAAAACATGCTTGTCTGCTTCTGAGGCACCATGTTTCTATCTGTTGGTAATACATTTATGGGGTGTAAATCCTGTACATCGGGTTCCATTCTCCTGTACAAAGCTCAGTCGTTGCGTCAGCTGACGTCCACTGATAAAGTCAGTTCGAAAAATTCTAACGGGATTTTCTCAAAACGCTCAAGGGTGCCAGAGTGGCACCCGCCGGATTCTGAATCTCTGTCCGCATTTGGAGATATAAAAAATGCAAAAAAATTGCTGTTATACAAAATTTCCCACTCGTTTTGCGTCCAGACTATAAGGAGTGGGGAAGTTGTGACTTTAATACCAGAAAATTATTCAGAAAAGGTACACGTATTTTGCCTTTTATGAAATTGCCATTAGAAGCAAGAAGTAAAAAATCCCACCGGTCGAACAGATAGAGCGCGTGTTGTTCTGTGATTCAATTCTCAATTGAATTAATATATCATTGAATGTGAGATACGACATGTTCCAAATTGAAACCATCAATCACATAAGAAAATTAAGCGAAACTGTTTTCCTTATTTATGACCAAACTCAGATCAAGACTTACAATGTAGATTAAAACTTTTTCTGTGGTCTACCAACTTGTTGATTAAGCTGATTAGCCTTCTGGGAAGTAACATTGTCACTTTATAGCATTATTGCGGAACGGACAGTGGCGCCGCGGGAGTGGCGCGGCAAATACTGGAACCAAGCTACCTTTTGGAAAAAATGAACCATGAACTTTATGGTTGAACCATGAACTGCAGACAAATAACAGTGAACTTCACTGTTGTCCGCAGTTCATGGTTCAACCATATTAAGTTCATGGTTCACTTTTTCCTGGGGAGGGCCTTGTAGGCCTACTGGTCCAGTCTGTCCACACTAGAATTGGTACCACGATCCTCCGCTAGGTGGGTTTATGAGATAAATCTAGCAGTGGTAGGCCTACCAATCTAGGCTATCACACGCGGTTTAATGTGCTCATGGAGAAGTCGCAGAAAATTGCATTATAGCAGGACCTTGACTCAGAGGATGACCGTTCCTACCACACCGGGTTCGTCCAACCTCGTCCCCAAAAACGATATGTAATTGGGTCAACGATCTCATAAATATGCATGAGGTCATGGAGGTCATGTACACAGGCCTGATCGCACGTGTCACAACAAGGAAGTCAGCATGACCAAGTCCATGTCCAAGTCAAAAACTATTAGGCTTTCAAATTGGGAAGATGGCAGTCCTCAAACTTAGTGTATTCTTCACTGTAATATTTGGATGCCTGTTTATAGGCCGGTGTTATAAGCCTGTGATTTTAATGCATGGTATTTTCCCCAGTCCCAGTGAACTCCCAGATCTTGAGAGAAAAATTCTGAAGGTGGGTGAGCAAGCCTTGGCTGGCAGTAGGGCCTAGCTAGGTCTAGGCCTACACTTGCTGGGCCCTGCCCTAGGCCTACATACAATAGGCCTACAGCTAGACCGAAAACTCCAGTCTCCGAACATAACATCATAGTTATGATTCTACGACCGGATTCAACCTATACAACTCCTATGGGGACTAGTGTAAACGAAAATTTGCATATCAATAGGGCAAACACGCGGCACTTTTATTGCGAATATCTCGAAAACCTACAGCGAAAATTGTTTTTAATACCAAATATTTGTAATGTTCATATAAAACAGTAGGTGACTGGACCATTTTGATTGTAATCTGACCAGAACACATAGGTTTAATTGCTTTTTTCGATGCGATGTTGCATCGCGCCGAACTTGGCTGCCATAATGTTTTGATGACGTCACTTTCGGCGTTTGCCTCTTCTCATTCTACGTTGTGAGATACTTTTTCGATGTTTCACTTCTGACGAGACGAAAAGTATCTCTACTGTCAATTTCCTCCGCAAGGTGACGCCTCCACGATGTTCTGGCTTACACCTTTGCCCCCAAGCTAAACTATTCCGCAGCGTGGAACTATTAAATACCACCACCACCACAGAAATTTCAGATCAATTTCACCAGTGGTTCTTCAGTAATCGGCCTATCATCCACAAGTTTATGGGACAGAAGGTCGAGGAGCCACGGTGGTGTAGTGGTTCGGGCCTCCGACTAGCGGTCAGAGGGTCCCGGGTTCGAATCCCACTGTGGTGTGAGACTTTGGGCAAGTCTCTTTGCCTCACTCCACCCAGGTGTATAAATGTACCGGTCAGAAATGCTCAGATTGTAGCGCTGAATGAGCAGCTCATCTGAGTTCTACTGAAAGGTTTCAGGATAGACTGGGGTTAAAGTGTAAAGACAGATGGAACTCTCCACTGTCGTTGATATCAGACTATAAACCCAAACTTTAACTGTAACTTAAAGGTCACCACGTCTGATGACTACCCAATGCCCTATTGGATCTGAGGAGCAAGAGTCGTAGTAAATCAGACCACCAATATCTGAGGAAGGAGAACTTCTGAGTGTTAACTACCCCTTGGTCCATCATCATGGCAGTAACCATGGTAACCACTCAAAACTTGCGAATAAGAATGTGGGTGCTGTGTTGAAGAAGCATGTGTTGTGGATGTGCAGCTAGAGCCTACGTAATCAACTTTTAAGGGTCGACAAGTGTAAGGTTAACTCAATAACACCTGTTGCGCCCAAACATGCCAAAAGCACCTCCCTGTAGTGCCAGAAAGTCCCATTATGCCTCTGCTTTGACCTTGATTCAGGAGGTCAAGGTCAATGAAAGGTCACCCAGTCACTAGGTCAAGGTCAATGAAAGGTCACCCAGTCACTGTTTCATGTGAACCAGTCTTCTCCGCATGGCTTTTTCTAGCGTGGCCCACCCTACACGTACCTTGGCATTTGATTTTACCTCCCTACTACTTAGAAGTAGCCACACAACCTTATAGTCCAATTATGCAATGGTTTNCTGGTTCTCTATCCACGAGACGCCTGCGGTGCTGCCACCTATTGTCAGTGATATGTACTGACGTGAATATCTGAGTGAGTTGCATTGGACCGGGCACCAGTCTAACGATCACGGCCGCTACTGGTGCTGCCACCTTCACGAAGGAATAAAACTAGTTTGCCGACCAGTTTGTTTACAACGTGGACGTCGAACTCATTTAAATTGGCGACCACCCTACCTTAATTTGCAAAGTAATGGGAAATCGTAGAATTTCAAGGGTACCACCCTACATTGAAATCCTATGGAGAACACTGAATTGAATATTGTTAAATACGGTGAATTCAATACACACTCTGCATACGATGCATTATGCCACCGATAATGACATAATGTACCGGTACTGATTCTGGAATACAAAACTTTTGTATCAGATTGATACTGATTCTGATACAATGTGTACTGATACAAATACTGATACAATATATACTGATACAAAATGACATCAACACAAAATGATACTGATACATTTATACGTGACTGACATAAAATCGTAATATCAAAAAGATGCTCGTTAACTTACTGGAATCCTCATCTAAGAAACGATAATGCGATTATACAGAACCTCTTAAACTTTAAAGAGAGGTATTTACGTGAGACTGATGTGGGGGTGATGACTAACTAACACCTCACATCCGAGTGATCAAACCGACCACTCATACCGACAGGTAACGAGAGGACATCTCAACGACTCCCAAGAAATTTAGTCACACTGTACAGCGCTGATTCAAGGTACTGCTGCCACACGCCAATATCTAATGCGGAGAAGCTGATCGCTATATTGATCGTGGGTGAACGTCATCAACATGTTGATGGCGTCACAGGATTCCACCATATGCCATATTTAGACGAACGGTACAGAAAGTGAGGGACGGATGGGCAATCCCTATTATGAATTCATTGATCACTGCTCTGTCGCTCGCATATCCGGCAGACGATCGTATGACATCCCCGCTAGGCCCTACTCATTTGGCTAAGTTCTAACTGATTATAGCAGGTTCTTGAAGGGTCAGATCCAAGATTCTGGTAAAGGGGGGCACAGAAAGCCACAGGCAGACCAATGAAGGTGAGTGCCGAAGTCGCGAAGCCATGGCGGGGTTCTGGGGCCCTCCCCGAGAAAATTTGAAATCTAGAAGGCCGTTGGCGCAATTTCCGAGCATCTGAGGGACAAATTACAAGGCATTTCTGTGGCACTTTAAAAAGGGCAAGTTTTCTAACGTTCGTCACCGAAAAATAAGGGGGGCACGGGCCGGGTAGTGCCCCCTGGATCCGCGCCTGTTCTTGCAAGGGCATCATGGTCATGACAACGGATGCATCGCCACTGAATCGCAAATACGAATGAACGAAAGTGTTTACCAAAGCTGGCTTATCAAAAGCAGCTCTCCCAACACCAGCAACAGAACCTGACCCCCCCCCCCCTACATGAGTATCAAAAACAAGATATGCGCAACAAAATTTGTGTTCACTCTTTTCCTGAAAATATTTACACTCGTCCCCAGTGGCCTCGAGCTTATAATACTAGTAATACGCTCTCAACCACTGGCACAGATGGGGCCTAATCATGTTTCTGAACGCTAGATGGCGCTAACTGTCATCAACCAATCAGCGACCAGTATTTCATGCAACTAGGGGAAAACATGAAACATTTTCTTATTGGCTGATCGTTCATTGGCTGGTTCATTGAGTGCGTTCGTCAACAACTGGTAGTGACATCTAGTGTTCAGAAACGGACTTTGGCACCAAGTGTTTCAGTGGTTGAGGGTGACAGCTTCGAGCGGAGGCCGATACCACTGAATTATTGAGTGTAGAAAATATTCTGATGGGTGTTTTTTTTCAAGTCACGAGCCAATCGAACAATAGGTCAAGAAGTATGCCCAGTGAGTGGTGTAAAGAAGTGATAATGAAATTAGAACAGATCTCTTCCATTAAAATAACCCTATAATTAAAGACAACAGCCACTCCAAATGACTTTAAATACAACCAAGGTCAAGCACTTCGGATTGATCTCCATTATTCCCACTGAACAGAGATTTTTTCATTTGGATGAAAAAATTGAAGGACATCCGATGTCGATTACCTGATTGATCTTTTCCACTTGTTTGTTGAACTTCAAAGTTTCCCACTTCACACTTTACCAAATATTTTCCTAATTTTGCAATTTCCAGGCATATCAAGATAAGTGACCAGGCCAAAACCTGATACTGCAGTGGAAATCCCGAAATGTAAAGTAACAAGCTCGAGTGGACCAGGAAATTTCCTCTGGGGATGACCAGATGAAACTGCAAAATGGTCTTCCCAAAGTTGGTAAAATAGAAATTTGTCAAGAGCATCGCTCTGACTCATCTTCTTTTTTTTCTCATTTTTTTTTCAGATCCACCACGAAAGAAAGCTCGTGGACAATCAGCAGGTCAAAGCCGATTCTCATGACCTGCCCATATCCCTCGCCCATATCACAGGAGTCTGCTGATCTTCAGTGGCTGATTTCTTATGTTAGTCAGGAATTTCTTGTGCACTTCAGTTCAGACTTTCCATAAACAGCCGCAGATCGGGGGGGGGGGGGGNCATGCCCCCCTATTTTTTGGTGACCACCGTTAGAAAAAATGCCCTTTTTCAAAGGGCCACGTCAATTGCCTTGTAATATTTGTCTCTCAGATGCTGGAAAATCGCACCAACGGCCTTATAGATTTCAACATTTTCTGGGGGAGATCTCTCACCCCCCCCCCTGCTGTGGCTTCATTCGGCGCTCGCCTTCATCGGTCCACCATGGCCTTCTGTGACCCCTCTTAACCAGAATCCTGGATTTCGCCCCTGATAAACTGGTTCCCTGCCCCATGTAATGCAGTCCTAACAAGAAATCACAGACATTTGTCATGTTTGTGGCTGTTAATTTTGACCTACATGAAGCTGATGAAAATTTGCCAATCATTTCCAATCACCCAGCAAACAATTTAATGCTTTTAAAATATCTTTGTTCGGGTTTGCTATAAAGACAGTCAAAAATCGTAACCTAAATATAATCATGGTCTAATCTGGGCGATTGTCAAAACCCTCTAATACAATTGGACTCCAGCCAGCTTACCGCTACTTGTTAGACTTCTTGTTACCAAAACAAGATTATAATGAATCATGTTAATCCAAGGCCTAAGTTCGTTTGTTTATAAAGTTTAGGTGTAATAATCAGATATACATGGTTATTCACATACATTTTATGACTAACTTAGTTTCCTTCCTATTTTTCTTGTCACCATAGGCTAAGCCCAAGAACTAACAACTCCAGCAACATACGAATATAATCTGAATGGAATAATAGAGGTTACCATTTCCATGGGAACAGTTTTTTTCGAGAAAACCTCCTGTAAGGATGAAGCATCATTGAATGTGGACGGTTGACAGCCCTCCACCAACCCACTTCCATAATCCCACAACTAGAGGGTCAAGAGGGCGACAGGAAAGTGAGGGTTAAGGGTAACAGCCAAGCCAACCCTGGACCTCTACCTCTTCACGAAGGGGTAAAGCTAATAACCCTTACTGGCAGTTGGAGTTCTGCCNGGGGGGGGGGGGGGGGGTACAGGGTGGTATTGCCATGAATTGTCTTTGGCTCAAATATTTTCCATGGGTTACCCTATAGTGAGTGTGGAGACCTATAATGCGTAGGCCCTATCGGACTAAAGAAGGTCCAATCTCAAGGGCCTTTTGTCGGAACGAATAGAATCCCCAATCAGCCCAAAAAAAGGTCATCGATTGATGGAATAAGCCGCATTGTACAATAGGATTTCCATTGTGTGCCATGGAGTAACGTCACTTCCGATCGGGGATTCTAAACTTTGCCTTTTTGTATTCGTACAAAGAACATATGGTGGGCCTATCTTCAGACTCCAACTACGAACTGAATTGTGAGAAGTCAGCGGCACAAGAGGAGAAAGAATGGCCTCTAAAACTGGCCAGTCTTATGTCATTCATATCATACGGTATGTCATACCGGTCACACCGGTACAAGTACAACCTCGGTCTTGAGGGAATGTTTGTTGTGTACAGCATTAGTAAGAGAATGATCTACCTCCCCTTGCCGATTAGTCAAGTGGTAACCATCGTACCAAGAACATTAGTAAATCAAAAAACATGAAATCCACACAAAGCCACAAATAGCCGAGAAGCCAGCCAGAATGTGTTATAGGCCTACACTCACATTCATGACAGTGACTGCAACGATGAACTGAATTGTGAGATTGGCAAAAGAGGAGAAAGAATGGCCTCTAACCGGCCAGTCTTATGTCATTCATATCATACGGTATGTCATTACCGGTCACACCGGTACCAGTACAACCTCGGTCTTGAGGGAATCTCATTGTTGTGTACAGCATCAGTGAGAGAATGATCTACCTCCCCTTGATTTCAGTCAAGTGGTCATCGTACCAAGAACATTAGCAAATCAAAACACATGGAATCCACACAAAGCCACAAATAGCTGGAGAAGCCAGCCAGACTGTGTTGTAGCCTACACTCACATTCATGACAGTGTACATGTATACATTCAGATACATAGTACTACTGACTATACAGACAGAGTGTGTTCACCATTGTACTTTCCAGACAGACCATATCAAACAAAATACACCACAAAATTCACTGGTTTCGAACACGTACCTGATCTGGGGGGGGGGGGGGGGCAAATACATTGTATTTTCTACTGTCCACAGGATTTTCTACCATCATTCGTGCCCAAGCCACACTGGCATAGACAGTAGGAATTGATGACTGTAGGGGCCAATGCCAAGCTGCATGTATACTATACCATCTACACTATTGGTGATTTCAGTGAGGCTGAAAGGGTAATAAATTATCGTCCTGGGTACACCTAAACTACTATACGCAAAATAAATGTCGAATAACAGGATACTTCCGGGGAGCGGCATGGTCTAGTGGTTAGCGCGAGACGGACTCCTGATCAGAGTGTCCCGGGTTCGATTCCCAGTCCTGACCAAGAAAAAACATGCTCCCTTGTGACCTTGAGCAAGTCACTTTGCCTCACTTGCTTCACCCCACCCAGGTGTAAAAGGGGTACCTGGCTGGTAGTGATGGTCTATGTGAATGTTAGTCCAAGAGCGCTGAAATCGGCTGCCGGGACTGTAATACTCCCCAGGGAGTGGAGATAAGATATTGCAATGAACAGGCCTATAGCTGGGGTAATACACCGATTTCACAACTCGCTGCGATCACAGCGCCCCTAGTCAGCAGTATGTTATGGCCATTTCCGGTTTACCTCGCCCTAGGTGTAATTCCTAGGAGCGAGGTTTTTTTATTTCCAAGCTCACCACCAGGAGTGAGGTAAATATTTCCTAGATCTAGGTTACCTCAATCCTGGTGGTGAGGTTAAAAACTAACCTCGCGCCTAGGAATTACACCGGAAATGGCTGGCCAAAGTAGGGGCG
>NMRB01000448.1:300474-310695 GCA_002633025.1 Notospermus geniculatus | reverse complement strand
TTGGATTTCTGAAGCCCAGAGTCGGATTTTCGGGCATTTCCTGCCAAAATGTTTTTACAACTGCCTTGATATGAAATTTGAGGCCTTCCCACAGAAATTATTAAAGGGGCTGTTCATTTTCGTCAATTGAGGAATCTGAGTTGTGATCCTTGAAAAAATTGAGAAAGCTATGAACCTGCAAATTGCAGCGGTTATTCTGTACAGGACAATATTAAATAATCGCTGCAATCTGCAAGTGCATAGCTGCTTTTTCCCTTTTCTCAAGGATCACAACTCAGATTCCTCAAATGACGAAAACAAACAGCCCCGTTAAGACTTTTTAAGGCCTTGATAATAAATATGCCAACTTTAAGAATTTCTTGAAGACCTTGTAGGCACCCTGGATAATGAACTGGAATGGAAGCACCAAGCCAAAGGCTTACCAGGTCACCTTGACTCAGCTTCACCACACAGGGAATAAATCCAACTTGACCATGGGCTGGCTTGGGTGGGCCACACTAAAATGCTCACCAGCTTACTTACAATTACAATGTATTGAATAGTTGGCCATCCTCTCAAATGAAAAAGAGGCATTGTAAGCATGTTTTGAAATGTCACAAAAATTCCTATTTGTCACAAAATTTTACTGATCTCTTTGTCACATTTTCTCACAGAATTCTCAAAAAGTCACAGAATTTCAGGCAAACAAGTTTTGTCACAGAATGTCACCATGTCACAGGGAATCCATTCTCTGCACCCCACCAACAGTGAGGTCGATTATGACTGCTCGGATTTCTTTCTTTTCGGTGGATTTCGTACCATAACTGTCACACTCACCGTTGAAAATGCAGTATTTTTGAAATCGTACATCGGGACCCCAACCGCGAATATTTATACACGTGAAAAGGTACTTTCGGACCCCAACCGCTAAATATTTTAGCTGTGAAAATGTCTGCATATACGGTAAGAAATAATATGTCTGTGGCACCCTGCCACATATATGTTAGAGTTTATGTTATCGAATTACAAGTAAATTTTGTTATACCAATTAATGGGAGACTTTAGAAGCTGCAATGGCTTCACCAAGGGAGAATTTGCTCGTGTCATACTCACCCCGTGCCTGACCCTGAGGCCCTCCTGATCATGTGTGATAGAGATGGAAATTTCATTTCTGCTGCGGACGGTCCTGAAAACGATCCATGACATGCGACGTAATCAACAGCTTCTTGGAGGTTGAGACGTGTGAACGTCCGGACGATGCTCGTTTCGCGTGTTTTGGGTTTCTCACGCAGTAAAGCGGGCTTCAGATACTTGGCGTTGAGATCTTCAAACCTAATGGGTCAAAAATACAGAATAGATTACATGTCATCTTGTTTTACAGGAGCCTTGATAGCCTAGTGGTTAACACGTCCGCTTTAGCAAGCGGCAGGTCCTGGGTTCAAAAGCCATGCCATATGGAATTAATCATCCTGGCTCTTCAGTCCTTCACATGGGAAGTAAGCCATGGTGCCTAAAGCTAGGAATCCACTGCTGATTTTCTGTTTTGCAACTTGCTTTGCAACCTGCGATTGAATACGACCGCAAGGAACTGATACCGGTCGCTGACTGATTGCCGACTGAAATTGACCACATCTTGGCCGTTGGTGGAAATCACGTCTAGCGAGTCCACTACGGTGATCGAGTGCCCAGTTACTAAGCAAGTCGCAACGCAAAATCAGCTTGAAAATCAATGGTGGATTCCTAGCTTTTGCCTTGCACCTTTGCAAGGGTTTGAAGTACAATGTAAAGGACTCCATCCAAGTGAGGAACATGAGTAGCTTGAGACAGCCACTGCCGTACTTTATATCAGGATCTGGCGTTGATCTGGTGGAATAAGGCTTCATTGCAAATTCAATTTGGACACAGCCCCAATGTGAACACAGTGTTAAGGCCCGTACATGCCAAAAACGCGTTGAACACAGCAGAAAACGCTGCAGTTTCCGCCCACATACAGGGGTCACACCTGCATGAAACGCTGCGGGAGGCATGCATTTTTCGCGCGCTGAACCACGTGTGTTGACAGCCACAGCCTCTGAGCATGTGCAATGAGAAACAGCCGCAGCAACCACACTGGATAACTACCAAATTTATTTTGGGCGTCATATTTTGCCGCGCATCTTTGGTGTGACCATTTTATTGAAAATTCACTGAACCTAGTCCACTCTCGCTATACCGCCAATGGCAGTATAGCGAGGTTATTGTTGTTGGCAGTGTTGAAGTGGCTTCAACCGAGAAAGTCAATTGTCTGTGGCGGTATAGCAAGGGGCGGTATAACGAGAGTGGACTGTATTTTCGTGGTGGTGAATGCGCATCGTTTTTCACCGGCGCGGTTTTGAACGGGTCTTTAGGGTACAGACCTGCCCCTGAGATAGTGATGGCCATGGTATCCAGTGATATCTTCAATTCCAGCCATGATATGGTCCAAAAACTGCAATAAGATGAAGTGGTATTACAAAGTATTAACACATACAAGAGAGGCCGCATTTCTTAATGAAATGGTCAGCAGACCATGAGGTCACTGAAGGCTCAAAGTCACTCAACACATACATGTATGTGAGACGCTCCACCAAAAGTTGGCGCTTCTCGCAACCAAGGAAAGGGTTAACAACCTTACAACGCAATAACTGAAATGGGTGTGTCTGCAGGTTGAGAATAGTGGTGGACAGCAATGATAATATTTGAGTAAACTGATGACCAATGATGATCACCTGCGATAAGCGCCCACTTTCACTGGAGCAGGTCACAAGGTGAGTGACAAGCTCAGTTGACCGAAGATCAAATTCAATTTCAACTCAGTGTCTGTGATCAATTTGAAAAGCTACGGCCATAACTCATTCAAAACTCACCCTCTCGTTTATCTGTTCATTCATACTAAGGTCATGCTTGTCACTTTTTTTGACATGGAGGGCATTCACAAGGGGTTTGATGGTAATACCCTGAAAACAAGGAATGACAAAATTACTTAAAGCTGCACTTTATTCAATTCAGGAAGTTCTTACGTCAGTCCTCCGACATTAGTGTACTGTAAAATGTACATGTACTGCGATCTATCTGAAAACAGTAGAGCTCTGCCTGCAATTTTTTCAATGTGTGCTGAAAACTAGACTTTGAGGGCCGTATTCACAAAGGGTGATCATCGCATGATTAAGATTTAGACGCGTGTAACTTCACTAAATGCACACACATCCACCATGCATTTGATGAAGTTACAAACGTCTAAATCTTGAACACACTTTATGAATTTGGCCCCGATTCTTTGAAGTACGTATCAAGCAAGAATTTTGGGGACATTCACAAGGCTATAAGACCTCTACCTGCACAAGGCTATGAGACCTTTACCTGCACTCTCCTAACACTTTGAAAATACCGTAAAATTCAATACAGAGGGGCTTTAAAATGAAACAACAGAAATCCGATTATAAATCACCTGTGAAAATCTACAACCACCCACCTTCAAAACTTCAAATTCAGAATCTATCAACCAAAATCACAACAGCGAAACACTGTCACATAACACTTTGTTTATCAACTGCAAGAAAATCTTACCAAAATAGTAATAATTTCAAATCCTAGGGAACCACGAAGGGACGATGACTTCTGAAGTGTGGTATCTAACCACGGAAATGGCTGATCACCATCTACCAACAGGACTAGACAAGCGAATGAAGGCATATCTGACTCAGTATGACAGAAAAAGGCAAAACCACTCGTAATGTATTTCCAATTATGGTAAGAGCAGTCATTGAAGACTTCCGCGGTGATCTACCGTAGTATTCAAACTGAGGCTGAGCGTAAAAGTCATCACGATAAGTATAAGTAGGAGATGACGTCATTGTATTATATTGTACCTCAAGACAGAATCCATCAATATGATTGGCCGAGATGCGTCACATGAGCGATAGGCATTTTTCAATGTCTCCCGCTCAAAATGCGACGTCGACGCTCACGGAAAACAAAATGGCAACCATTTTTTTTCATTTGACTGCTTCAAATGTTTGAAGTCAAATGGTACTCTCGAGCTCTGATTAAATCCTATTGTACACGTACATGTACTGTACATTATGAAGTATATAGAGGCTATGCACTGACGTCATCAAATGACGTCATCAATGGGTATGACACCACGTGTTGGATGGAAAATGGACGGAGCACGTGGTCAGATGCACTGCGTCAGCATGTCACAACGTTCCATCCAACATGGCGTCACCTCGCTGATGACGTCACGTGCATAGCCTCTATACACATTTTTCCGACACACAGTTTTCATTACCAATGAAGGAGGAAACCAGAGTGCCCGAGAAAAACCTGTACTGTCAGAGAGAGAGTCACCCTCTCTATCACATGAATACCGACCGTATCTGTCCGGGGATCGAACCCGGAACCTCAGAGGTCATAGGCACCGACGTTTCCATTGCACCACTCTGACAACCCAGGTCCTTCAGGGCGATTCCACGAGCCTTAACAGAGAGGTTTTTGCAGATTTTGTTTTGTGTACCTTTCATCTTTTACAGCAACTGATTTCAAATGTGTGGTAGAGCTAGAGCTGAGCTATGCAAAGGTAGGAATATCTGGGATCTTGGTTCATTAGCAAAGCAGTAATTAACAAAAATTTCGGTGTCGAACGGGACATTTTTGCGGACACGTTATGTCCCGTTCGACACCACTTATTTCTATTACCGGTAATTACTGCCGCAGTGTAGTACCCAGCTCACAGATGATGGTATCATTGAATAGCTCAGCACAGGCCCTATCTCTGCCATGGAAGCAGCATCAATTTCGACAGAATATGAAGGGTGAAATTTGACAGAACAACTTCAAAACCCCTCTAATGCATCGCCGTGGAATCGCCCTTCAGAGGTTCGCTCCAGGCCCTACACCAAGGCATCAAAAAAACAATTTAGGGTCTCACCTGGATAAATACAGTAAAATAAACAACACATATTGTTGTCGTCACAAGCATTCTTTTCATTGGGATGTGTTCTTCCTTTAATAGGGAGACTAAAGCAAAAGCAATAGCACCACGAAGGCCTCCGTATGCCATGACAAACTGGTCCGTGTTCGTCAATTTGAGCATTCTGAGACGATTGGCAAACCATGTCAGGATTAGCACACCTGAAATCAAGCAGAAAACGTGATATATTGGCATTGCTGAAATTAGGGAGGTTCTGCAAGCTGACGTTTTACATTTACAATTACAATTTGAAAATGTCATGACATCAGCTCTGCGGGATTTTTTAATGAGCGAATCGCTTGCTACACGTAAGAAACTTACGATTTAATCAAAAACCAAATATTTCTTTTCTGTAATCGAAGAATTTGCTTGCAAATTCTTCGATTACAGAAATGTGTTAAAATTGTTTTAACACATTTATGATGACATTCATAAATGGGTATGTTCCGCAGCTGCAGTAAAAACGACAAGAAGAATACTTGGCACATCTGCCCTGGCATGCTTGCCAAACATGGGATACACCAACCCTCTTTTCACCTGGCTCAGGAAGCTTCAAGTCGACGCCATCGCGTCACGTTCTTTCTCGACATCGTCAAATCATAATCGTAAATGTAAAATGTAAGCTTGCAGAACCTCCCTATTGGGTGATTTCAAAGTTGGTGTTAACATGGTGTTTACAGTGCATTAAAGCATTGTAAACACCGTGTTAACACCAACTTTGAAATCACCCATTGTCTCCTGATCCTTTTCAAAGCCAATTGCAGCAGTTGTGGGTCAGTCATGAAATCAGAGTTCTTCCCACTGCAGATAGATGTCTCTCATGATCTTTCCGATCATAAGAAATATGTGAGCCGCTCTGGCAGAACCAGATACTTGTCGCTCAGAAGTTTAGCCTCAACGAACTTAGATGACACCAGGAGAGACTGGAAGAAATAGATTCTTTCAGATTTCATAATAGGCAGACAATATTGAAACTGACAAACATTTGGTCTCAACCTGCCAAGGTAAGAGCGACAAGCGTCTGGTTTGCCAGAGCGGCTCAGATACATGTACGTGACCGGCTCTAGCAAAAGTAGCTAATTGTCACAGCCGAGGAAAGGTTTAATATCCTTACAACACAATAGCTGAAATGTACATGCAGAACTTACCAAGGACTCGATAAACAAAACAAAACAGCAATGTGAATCCAACAAAGGCAACGTGGAAATAATGGGTGTCGATCACAGTGGAACAGCCAAGGAACATGAAGATAATTGTCTCACTGACGCTACTCAACATCTTCATGAAATACTTGATGGTCGTTTGCGATGTCTCGCTGACGTTTAACTCGACATATTGTTTCATCGTCATACCACAGAATACAATTCTGAAGAAGAAAGTTGAATTCTGAATTACAGACATCAAAATTGACTCGAAAGTGGCATTGAACAGATGCGGATACAAGGGGGTGCACCTGGCGCACGCCCCCTTTCGGCCAACAAATCTGTAAAATCGACCGTGAAATTCTGAAATTTGGAGCAAATTATTGAAATTCACAGCTGATTTCAATGTTTCTAGCACAGTGTGCCTCGTTTTCCGAAATTGTGGATCCGCTCCTTTGGTGAAAATTAAGGTATGGTGGATTTTGTGCAGAAGTTTGTGAGTGCCCTCTATTCTGATGGAAGACAATGAATCTTCAATGAGAGCTTGTGATAAACGTTCACTTAAAGGAGCACGGTACTGTCACTTTTTCCCCGACAGCCGGCGCCACCGTGCCACTCTCCAACCCAGGGACAAACTACGTTGTCAGCGAATTGACCTGATTTACTACGTACATTTTGCAACACATTTTTGTAGTTCGTCTTACTGTCGCTAGGTGGCTCCCTCTACATCGGCAGTCAAATAACGCATTTGAAATCCAATACCGTGCTCCTTTAATTTTTTGAATTAGGTTTACTACATGGCGGTATTAGGTTTACTACAAATACGGTATTCCAGATGATTTTGAATGAAGATATGTCTTTTCACCACTTGAGGGTAGGTACATGTATGTAGGTTTTCCTTGAAAATTGGAAGCAGGGCAGCCACTTTGTGGTTGACCCAGACTCGGGATTGAAGTGTTTGTTTCCTCCTGCCCTAGAACATGAATAGGTAGGCCTATCTGTATTGCATGATGCAATAACCCACTGTACTGTGCGTAGTACCAGGCCTTTCAATTACATGAATTTGGGCACACCCACTACTTCAGATTTTGGGCTGCTGCGTGCACCAAAAATGAACCTGCTTTAATTTACAGTCGAGTCAGTCTGAGAAATGTTTCTAAGTCCCCAAACCCCCTTTTTTAAACGCATGACAAGTACTACGGCCTGACCATGTGCTCTTGTTTTGACTGGAGACTGGCCACATGGCTTTGTTTGTTGTGTCTGGTTTGGGACCATTCCCACTTCAGGTAGGGGTTGCAGGAACCTGTTACATGGAGTCTTTTCATCATAAACGTGCTCAGGGAGGTCAGTGAGATGCAACTATAACCCCTTCAGATCAGCTTATTTTGGGGACATTTTTAGCAGCATTTTGGGCATCTTGAATTTGGGCGTCAACGTTATACATCGCAAGAATGTAATTGAAAGGCCTGAGTACAGTCCACTTTCACTTCCGCTACGAATGGCCCGAATCTGAAATTGTTGAAATTTGTGGCTATAATCGGGTTGGAAAATATGCTAAATGTCAAGAATGGGATAAGAAACAAGTACAAATTCAAAGAATCATGTACCATAAGGCACGACTCACTTACGAATATTCTTGGCCGATTCGTACTTGATTTCATACTTCATTTGGGGCATTCGTGCCTGTTTCGATATTTTTTCGGCGTGGATCCACGAATTTGAGGGAGACACGAATGGCCAAGAATAGCCCAGAATGCAAAAGAATCGATTAAGAAGTGTTACAGATAAATATGGGTTACGAAGTGTTTATGATACCTACGAATTTGAAATTCGTGAACCCTCCCACAAAAGTTTTTGACGAACAAAAACTTTTGTGGCGGCTCAACAAACTCACATGGACTGTACGAATGTTTAGGAATCAACTAAGAATCAATTAAGAACTGCAAGAAACGGTTGAGAATTATCTACGAACTGGACAAATTTCACATTCGGGGCGATTCGGGATACCGGGTATTCGTAGCGTAAGTGAAAGCGGGGCATAAGTCAAACTATTCATGACAACAATCTGAAACGTCCCAAACACATCGTGAAACCAAATAAACTTAAGCCTACACTCAATAATTCAGTGGTATCGGCCTCCGCTCGAAGCTGTCACCCTCAACCACTGAAACACTCGGTGCCAAAGTCAGTTTCTGAACACTAGATGTCACTACCAGTTGTTGACGAACGAGCTCGATCAACCAGCCAATGAGAGATCAGCCAATAAGAAAATGTTTCATGTTTTCCCCTAGTTGCGTGAAATACTGGTCGCTGATTGGTTGATGACAGTTTGCGCCATCTAGTGTTCAGAAACATGATTAGGCCTGATATGTGCCAGTGGTTGAGAGCGTTTAGCTAGTATAAAGCTCGAGGCCACTGGGGACGAGTGTAACTTACGCCATAATGCCTGACAAATGGAATATTTCAGCAGTCAAATAGGCCAGGTACGACATCACAAACACAAAGATGGGCTCTATCACACGCACGTGGTCCGTATATTTGGTAATGAATGCAGTTAAGAGGCCAAAAAGCACTCCAATCAGGGTCCCACATCCTCCGGCGACAAAAAATGAGCCAACACCAGCGACGACGTCAATGGGTTTGATAGCTCCCTCCTCCTCAATCTCACCGTATGATTCAAACATGTGGTATAGCACCTGGAAGTGGAAGACTTTAAATGATTAACCCTTAAGGTCCGTACACACCAAAAACACACGTTGTACGCAGCGGAAAATGCTGCGGTTTCCACCCACATACAGGGGTCACACCTCCCGTGTGAAATGCTGCAGCATCGTCCTGCAGTTAAAATGGCTGAACCACCTGTGTAGATAGCCGCACCCTCTGAGCATGCGCAGTGAGAAAAACCACCGCGGCAAGCGCACTGGATAACTACAAAAGTTATCTCAGGCGGCGGCGAGCACACATTGCCGCACATGTTTGGTGTGATCCTTTTATTGAAAATCCACTGAACCTATTTTTGCGGCGGTGAACATGCGTCGTTTTTCGCCATCGTGGCCGCGGTGTGGTTTTGGTGTGAACGGGCCTTTAGAGTGCTGCCGGCGTATGTGTACATCATGGAAATTCCATATCCACAGGCCGCCAGCATTTGGGAACGTCCTAGTCTCGTGCAGCCATCATCATTGCACCATCGCCGTCTATTGATGTTTAATGAAACTAAATATCCTAGAAACTTGTTCCTGGTATCGGCGATACTAAAGCTGGATGTAATGGCAATTTTGATTGGATAATTAGCTGGGAAGGTGAGTGTTTGGCGGCAAAGTTTGAAGTCAGTTATCTTCATCATTTAATACTATTATCAATAATATTATGACAACTTACAACAGTGACAGCATCATTCAGCAGTGATTCCCCAAACACAATGATATGTAAAACTTCATTCACATGAATCTCTTCAAAAACTGCAAGAACAGCGACAGGGTCGACGGCTGAGATCAAACTGGAGAATAATAGACAGTGTAACATGTTGAGATTGACGTCGACCCATCCAAGGACTTCGTTCGAAACGGCCCATAATGAAAAACCAATGGTGAGAGTGTTGAATAATGTACCTGAAAATAAAGGAAAGGAAGTGTAACATTGAGGTCCACTGTCACCGAAAGTAATGTCCGGCAATATCTACTGCGACCCAATGGAATGTAGACTCAGGACCCAGTCGTTGTGTCGCTCCGGCCGCCGCACTACACTCCACAAACGACTGGGAAAGCAAGATGCAAAATCAGCGGCTAGTGTACCAACAACAACAACGGATATGAATGAGTTCAGCCAATCAGAAAGTGTGTATTGAACGGCCGTCGGCTGTTCGTTGCAAGATGCCAAATCAGCTGATTCACCGGAACTTTCTTCGAGTTCAAGGACGGTATCCTGGTACCTAAGTTCAATGCTGTGTGCGATAAGCAGTACTTACGGATTTATCAATATCCTGCTAGTGAGGTTGAAAAGTTTCTGGACGGGTGAGAGGCTCTGGTAAATTACATCATCCACAGAAATAACAACCAATCAAAAGTGTGCCAGATTTTCCCTAGTAAATTGCTTTCGGGCAATTTCATTCGC
>NMRB01000448.1:248531-300202 GCA_002633025.1 Notospermus geniculatus | reverse complement strand
AAAAATTGGAAACGTTTCCGACTTTGGCAACGTTTCTTTTTTTGGAAGCGATTTTCGATTCCAATATCGGGAACGTTTCTGAATTTGGAAGCCCACAGATTCTGGCACAACCAAGCCTTTTGATGATGATAATTGATGATTATCGATGATTGCAGCCAACTTATGCCAGCAATTCAGATTTTACGCCGTGAAATACAAGGTCACAGGTGCTGCCATCTGTTAATGGAAAAAAACACTTCCCGATTTTTGATACTCATATCCCGATTAGGCCTAACATACAAATAGGCCTTCACCGATTCCGATATCGGAATCGAAAACCGTTTCCGAAAAAAGAAACGTTGCCAATATTGGAATCGCTGGGCTTCCAAAATCAGAAACGTTTCCAAATTCGGAACTTTCCCGAACTGACATGAGTGTTCACCACTGCTAAAGCCAGCAGCACACCAGACGATATCACAAGCAATTTGCTGATCTGCTCACCAGTGACGTTCGCCTAATGTCAAACAATACCAAGACCGATATCGCCTTGTCTGTGGTGGCTGGCAAGAAGATCACTGGCGATTAGATCACTTGCATAAAACGATATCGACTGGTGCGCTGCTGACCCCTCCCCCAGACAAAACATACTCTTCCTCATCAGACCTCCAGGTACCGGAGTGGCGGTCTAGTCGCAGAATGATCTACAAGGGTTGTCAGATTACCTGTGCATTGATCTGCTACTGTTTACCAGTTACGTACTGGTAGTATTTCAGCTATTGATTGAAATGTGCGGGTTCAACAAGGCCATTAAAGGAGCACGGTATTGGATCTCAAATGCGTTATTTGACTGCCGACGTAGAAGGAGTCACCTAGCGGCAGTAAGACGAACTACAAAAATGCATTACAAAATGTACGTAGTAAACTGGGTCAATTCGCCGACAACGTAGTTAGTCCCTTGGTTGGAGAGTGGCACGATTGCGCCAGCTGTCGAGAAAAAGTGACAATACCGTGGTCCTTTAAAACTTTCCTCAAACGCGACATCCAACAGGTTTTCCTAGATCACCTCACATATAACAACATGACGATCTGCCTCTAATTAATGCATTGTGTTCTTAAACACTGAGCACTGTCATTTCTGAGCCACAATGGCAATTTTCTCCACAAGACTGAGTTCACATTGAGGTATATGGTACGGAAACACTGGCGAACAAATGCTTCACCAGGCCCGTAGGAGCCGGGGGGTACCAGGCCCCCCCCACTTTTTTTGCCAAAAAATACCTTGGCCCAAATGTCCATTTTATATGTCCATATTTTTGCTCTCAGATCCCAGGAAAATGCATCTGGATCACGAGGCTCTGGGTGTGTGGATCATTTTTGGAGAGGTGTTAGAATGGTTAGAAGGTGTATGGTGTTTGAAGATATAGAACGGTTAGACGAGTGTATGATCAGAGGCTTGGGAAAGTTGTCCAAGTCTGTGCTATTTTTAGAACATATTGCCCAAGTGTGGTTTATTTATAGAACATGTTGCCCAAGTGGGGTTTATTTTTTGAACGTGTTGCCCAAGTGGGGTTTGTTTTTAGAACATTTTGCCCAAGTGTGGTTTATTTTTAGAACATTTTGCCCAAGTGTGGTTTATTTTTAGAACAATTGCCCAAGTGTGGGCTATTTTTACAACATAAGAAAATGACTAGTGCGGTTTGGGGCAATAAAATTTATGTGACCCATTTACAGAACGTTTTGTCAATAACTGGCTTAAAATACCAATAAATTTTCCACTTGACTCATTCAATTTTCTACGTTGTAGTCATTGGGTTTTTTGGAAAAGATTGGCAGCTATTTATAGTAAAGGCTGAGTGAAAAGGAAATGAGGTTTATTATAACTTCACAATGGAAAATAATCCCTTCCAACTTCCTCCATACATGTACCGGTAAATTGTAAAAGTTTAGTAGCGAGGCCTATTTATAGCGGAGGACTGAGTCATGATCACAAACATAGTTTAAGAAATTTTTTTGGAGGTTTTTTCGAGTGTTTTTTTTGGGGGGGGGCAGGCAACCTTCCTGATCTATTTTAAACATATTCTTAAATTGTGCTGCACATCCCTGTGGTTTATGCTCACAGTGAGTGATTGAAAATTTCTAGCTCAACTGCGAGATGAAATTGACTGGTTGCTGTCTTCATCTATATACTGTATTTCCTGACTTATAGTGCAATCTCTTCCATGTCTTCGTGACATCATAGGTTTCTCTGGGGTTCTGGTTTCCTGCTACATAACATTAATATTACTGAATGCTGTTTGATTGTAATGCCCTAGGTGCAGGCACACCTGAAATAATCTTTTAACCCAATAAAGCCCATGCCGCCCTAAACCACCCTGCCATGAGCCGCCTGGAAGACCACGCCCACTTTTTGACAAAAATCCCCATCAACTCTAATGCAGAAATCAAAATCTCCAATTACTGCCGGCAGCGCCACAATCCACCATGTCTCAAGATGCCGATACCACCATAAACCGCCTTGACTCATTACACTGTTCTCTATTTTTTCTCAGTGGCATTTCGTGGCAGTTCAGGGCGGTGTAAGGTACAGATGGAAAGTGCCGAAAAATAGGCGACTCTATTGGGTTAAATCCTCTGAAGCAAAAAAAAGTAAAAAAATGTTTGAACCCGGGACCTTCTGTTGCTCAGTCCAACACTCTCTAACTTGTGCTACAGAGACATGTCAGGCCAGGTGGGCTTGTTGGAACATGATTATCTGTCGCAAAAATAGCCTTGGATAAAAGAAAACAAACCGTGTCATCATCTAGGCCCATATCGTGTCAGAATGCACTTCCTTGTGTAAGATGACTTATATAAGGAAGTTTTTGTGTGAACAATTACAAAGCTAATATAGTTTGCTAAAAATAGATATGTGAGGTTAGTCATGTTAGTGACTTTTATGTCATCAATGCCTACCGGTAAATTCCTTGATCCTTTCTGCTGATCAGTTTCGAGTTCGTGATGCTTTTTCATATGGCATGAGTTCAAATTGTCTGACTAGGCTGAAAGGTCTCTGACGTCGATTTTTGTCTAAAAGCCAGAATCATAAACATTTCGATAAAAAAATTGACATTGTCGAGCAGGATTTAGGCCTTTCGGTCTCCATGCCCATATATGGTGATTTTGGTTTGACAGGTGAGCTAGCATTGTGTAATTTTGTAATTCCCAGCGTAGGCCTTCTTCAGTAAATTTAGCCCGCACCTAAATTGTAGAGGTCGTGTACACCTCACTAAATCCAACTCTTCCTATGACTTATCTGTCTGGGGATGTGACGCGATATTTCATAGTTTAAATTTGAAACGTCAAAAATTCTGTCCTCCGTGCCATGGCGTCTGCCGGAGATTCTGGTATGGAGAGTGTGGAACTACAAGATGATGCACCAATCGGCACTTCTGGTGTTGGTAAGTGGTGTTGCTCTAAATCAGTGTAGTTCAACAGAAATAGTGCTATGGTTGAGAATGGGATTCGAGACAGAGAAGTTATGAGTTCAACAATCCTAGCCGTAGGCCTACGGTATGGAGCACAGGTGACCAACCCTTATCTGCGTACCTTCCGCCTACGTCATGTGGAAGGTACGCCCCACTTCCTTGGGTATGGTACAGGTACGCTACACATCTTTCCTGTGTGACCTTCACGCACCATGCGCAGATGACATTAGGTCTTCATCACATACTGTACAACCCTAATTGTTCGCGTGCCATTTATTTTTGCGTCTTGCTTTGCAACCTGCTACCTGCGATTGAATACGTTCGCAAGGAACTAATACCGGTCGCCGACCGATTGCCGGCTGAAATTGACCACATCTTCGCCATTGGTGGAAATGATGTCTAGCGAGTCCACTATGACGATCGAGTACCCAGCTGCAAAGCTGGTGACAGACTGGCGCGTATGCGGCGCGTCCTGCAGGCGTTCCGCCAATCAGATTCTTCGGTTGGTGTTTCGGTCCGTTTTACCACCTGCCTGATTGGTTGAACGCTTTCAGACGCGTTGGTTAGGGTGGCGGCACACCTAACGCAATTCGTTGACGCATGCGGCAACGCCTTTGTTATTTTCCGCCGCACTGCACGCAAACAAAGGTTTTGACGCATGCGTCGCCCTATCGCATGCGAATCGTGTTAGGTGTGTCCCTACCCTTACGCACCAGTCTGTCATGTCACCGCATTAAGTCGCAAAGCAAAATCAGCTTGAAAATCTTTAATCACATCAAATTTTGACCAGCATTGCTTCAAGGACTTTCAACATCTATTTATATTGACCTACTCATTAATCTGCAACAAAAATAGCTGTGGTTACACTACATAGAAATCCCCGGGCTTTTTGAGCCCGTGTCAAGCCCGGGCCTGAAAAAAACCCGCCTGAGACCCGGCGAGCGTCTACACTACAAAAATCTAGCTGAACTTAATTGCTACGCCCGGCGATAGGGTCGCTACTGGCAAGCACTCTTCACGAAGAGGAGGCGCTAAATTGGAGTGCTGGCTTTTTACCGCGCATGCCCACAAGACACGCCGCCTGTCGCGGTGTTCAAGAACCAGACAAAGCCCGGGTCTGTTGCGTCCACACTACTTAAAAACCCGCAGGAGACGCGGGTCTAAATTAAGCCCTCCAAAAACCCTTCGAAATCGGAGGGTTCAAAAAGCCCGGACTTTTCATCCCCGGGTCTATTAGACCCGCGCTTTTAACAGGTGTAGACAGAAAAAGCCCGGGTGAGACGCGGGTTTTTATGTAGTGTAAACAGGGCTATGGACTCGGGCGGGTTCCATTATCAGTATTGGATAACTCATTTAATAATTTATATCAGATGTAGGACTTAACAACATGTAAACAACGTTACCATGTTTGTGTTGCTAAGGTGTGTTGTTGTTCACCTTATCGTGTTTATAGGACTGCATATAATATGACCAACAGTAAAAATGTGTACCGGTAATTAGGTTTCATGCAGATTTTTCGAAAACACTTTGCAGAAGTTACTCGTACTCCCTAGGCCTCAGTAGGCCTACGTCAGTGAAGACCTGGGACCTTATTCACAAAGCCCGCGTAACTTGCGGCAGTGCGCAAAACTATTGTCCACTTGCGGACAACCTATTGTTCGCTATCAGTCTGACAAAGGATTTGCGTTCCCTTAAAGTTACGGGAGCTTTGTGAAGAAGGTCCCAGGTCTTCCGAAAGTGTGGTCGCACCGAAACCAGATTCCGCTGCGCTTTCTGCAAGCCAGTTGGTTAAATGCCATTTCAATGAAGCGTCCAAACAGAAATCGAGCGGCATGCAGGCTTTCCAGGACAATTTTGTGTGTGGACATTACATGGAAATGCATCAATATCCAGTTTTTGTGAGCCTCCTGTTCCAGTCCCCCTGTGAAATTCAGGCTGGTTAAGTCTAGTAAACCAGGGTAAAACCATCTTCCTGCCTGGTTAACCAGAGTAAAACCAGCCACCTAGCAACCTGGTCAACCAGGGAAAAACCAGAAAAAGCTAGCCCTGGAGTAAGCTGGTTCGCCTGGTTAAACCTGGTGGTGGTACAGTATGAAGCACAATTGATCTACCTTTATCCATGTACCTTCCACGTACGTCACGCCGAAGGTACGCTTCCATTCACTGCGTGTGGAACGAGTACGTCACGCGTCTCTTCTGCGTGACGTCCGCGCACCATGCACGAATGACGTTACGTCTTCATTGCGTGCTTTCCAAGGCGGGGCGCGACGCCCACGGAAGATATGAGGATGGTACGCGCATGACCCTGCATGTGGTCGCATGCAGATGTACGTGGTCAGGAGGTAATAATCTAGGAGGACCCTACTCCTGAAGTAGGCTCTCAGCACTCCAAACGAGTTTTTGGAATAAATATACCATATTTTGCATTGCAGTGTTTTTCATCATCAATTTAACTGATTTTAACATCATTAGGACCAAAATTCCGTGAATGTTTACTCACGGGATGGCGACAAACGATGATTTTGTGCGTAGGAACAGGCTGTATTATACATTAAGACCACGGGTGGTCACGCTCAGAAACAGGAAGAGCCTGTTGCGCATGAACGGATTTTCCTTCATTTTCAATCGTGTCCCCAGGAATCTGGCGCGGCATCACGTGACTGGTCGTCAAGGGCCGCCGTTTGATTCTCGATTCAAAGATCGAGTGGGGTGTACACACCATGACACGCACAACAAGCCAACAAATAACTTACGTCTGTCTGTTATTAATCAACAGCGGCTGGAATAAGTGTGAAAACCCAGGAGAAAACAAAGCGAATCATCCATACGGCCTGCTGTGTGTAGAAGCGTGCACCGGCATGACCGGCCGGCAACGACGTCAAAACATCACCGCATGACCATGCGTGACGTTATGACGTCGGCACTTGTAGTGTTGACGCTGCATGCTCTTGCGTTGCGAAGTCCAGGAAACGACGTCATTCCCAACAAATGAATGTTCCACCTAGAACCAAGATTGTTTTTCCCAGAAATCAGTGCGCATTCACCGATCTGAGCGTGACCAAAACGGCCGAAATCGGTCTTAAAACACCATCACGCGAAAATGAGATAACCAGACAAAGAAATATGTAAGTTATGGTAAAACCAACGTTACTGTTCGGTAAAGTAGACATTCAACATTCACCAGGCGAAATTTGGGTTCAAAAAAATGAAAATTGCCGTAGTTATTCATGTTTTTATGCGCCTAGCCTCTCCTACTTGAATATGGAGTAGGGTCCTCCTAGATTATTACCTCCTGACGTGGTGTGGAAGATAGGTCAATTGTGCAGCGTATTTGGACATCCTTGATATTGGGAAAATACCAGGCATGCTGGCTGATTCAGCATTGAGGGCCTTGCAAATGTTTGTTTAGATTCTGCGTATGAATTACCGTATTCAACTCTCCGCTTTCAATATTAATGTAAAGAATTCTGCGTTTTGCCATTTTAGGCTAACGACAATGATGCGATTTTACTGTGTTTACTGTGCTCTACCACTCGTCGTCAAACTGGAAAAACGCTAATGAGTTATGAAAAATATTATTTTCATTGCAATAATTAAATATGGTTCGGGTCTCAAAGAGTAGTTTCTGTTTCACGGTTTTTCATTCAGTATCCCCGAGCACTTAAAATACGGTCTATTTTGATATATCTCCAACTGGTAACCAAGGAATCGCAGCGGCAGGCTCACATGCGATATTGATCTAGATTCCCAACAGTGGAATCCACTAATGCTGATACCGTAGCTTGAGCGGTTGGTTGGATACACTGCGTGCCGTTCTCGTACCTCAAGAGCTGTACACGAATACTTCCTGGATTGTTTTTGGTGTGGTTCATACCTCTTTGAAATAAATCGAACGATCTGTGGTACGCTTTGGTTTTTGACAGGTGTGAAAAATTTGCACCGCTATTGGAACTAATCCAGCTGTCGGTGAAGGTCATTTTGTTTTTGGATACACACAGTTTTGCTGACGTGAAAACTTCCCTCCACAATCAGTAGACCATTTCTTTGGATAAAGGTTTTGTAGATTTGACTAGTTCCGTGCTGACTCTCCAACTTTGTGTTTATGTCCTCCCCTGCCGTTTAGAAAAAACATTTAACATGTGTTCATAATATCACGGTAGATGGACTTGTTGTCAGACATTATGGACACGTGTATGCTGCCAGCCTAGGCCTATAGATCACAATCAGTGCTTAATTTCAAGGAAAATCGTCCATTCATGGATAAAACAAGATTTTTGTATAATCGTGGATGTCTTCAATAGTTTCTGATTTGCAGGACAAAATTCGAAATTCTTGTGGAATCTTTTCGCATTTGATGAATTCTATATCTCTACTCCATGTGCATTCAGACTGAACTGAACTGAGTACTCTTTCTTTCGGAACGCCCTGTGTGATGTCAGCAAATTCAAGTACAAATTTTAATTTACCAGGTACTTGCGTAATGGAAGAGGATATTGATAGAAACCAACGGCAACCGAGGGAAATTATTTTTGGAGGTAACAAATTTCAACTTATCAGTAGGGACGTTGAAAATAATTGTGTGTTTCGGGTTACCTTGTAGGATATATTTTGGCCTAAACTTGTTCGTCTCGTCATAATAGAGGTTCTTCACTGACGTCACGGCGGTCACGTGACTGCAAAGAATCGGCCATGTTGGCCGTCAAATGGCCGGCGATGACGTCAAAACTATCACGACATGATATTTTGACATCAGGATCTGTGTGTTGATGCTGTGTTTTGCCATGACATCACTTGACACTGACGGCCAATATGGCGGCATTGTGTTATCATGGAAATGTGACGTCACGTGAAGAACCTCTATACAGTGTGCCCCAAAAAGAACTGAGAATTATAATGGAATAAAACGGTGAGAATTTGGCATTTTGATGGTTAATACATGTTACGTCATTGATGTAGCACCTTGTTCAAAGTCCGTGTCATCCATTGGACAGCTGGACAATATGTGACCTTCCACAGCAAAACCAGTTGCGTCGCTCAGAAGGTGAGCCTAAATGAACTACATGTAAGATGACACCAGGAGAGAATGGAAGAAATAGATTGTTTCGGATTTCATAACAGACAGACAATGTTGAAATTGACAAACATTTTGGTCTCAGCCTGCCAAGCTATGAGCGACATGTGAATGGTTTGGCTGTGGAAGGTACACCATATGACCACTCGGTTCCAACCAGAATTGTTTGCCTTATTCGGCATGACGTAACCCAATTTCCAGTTCAACAACCGGAGCGGTGAGTTATCAGCCAAGTTAGGCCTGATTTTTGAATTTGCCACATCTGTGATGAAGGTAAAGGCCTATTGCAAAATACAGTGGAACCTCCCTTAACGGACACCTCTGCCAGGAGGACACCTCTCTAATCAGGACACCGAAGTTCAGTCCCAAATTGATCATTTCTATTCATTTTGACCTCTGTAATCAGGACACCTCTCAATTAAGGACAGCATTTGTCAGTCCCAGAGGTGTCCTTAATAGAGAGGTTCCACTGTATGGTGCCAAAAATGGGAACATGCGCCTCCGGCATGATGGATAGAAGGATTGGCAATAATATTGCCGATTTTGATCCTCATATTGTGCAATAATATTGATCATGTATGGGCTGCTTAATAGCTATTGAGGAGATCGGCGTTAATTCATATTAACCCTCCAAGGGCCAAGTCCTGACCATTTTATTCCATTTTGATCATTCGTTTTGGAACACACTGTAATATTGCATCTTGCAGACATTAAATCGGCACCAATCGTTCCCCTTTTGGCAGTATTACTAGTTTATTCATGAAATGAAAAATATCTGCGAAACAGCAGGTTTGTTCTACCATTGCCAAATATTCACCATGAAAAAATTGATCATATTTTTGGAACACGTCCCTTGCCCTATTTGTATGTGAAAAAAACGGTGATTTGATGGTTTCCATGGCAACAAAAACGATGAAGTACCATCGGAGAGATTGTTGTGTATTCAGGCGGGGTAGTATCATCTGTTACGTGTCATGTTTACATTGGTGTTCTGGTTGGAGTGGCCCATTGTTGTTCAGGAATCGGCCCTTAACATCACAAGCACGTGACACCGTAGTCTTGCGCAGCCAGATCCTTGGTCTCCCCACTGAGGGTCTGGCCGCAACGTCTAAAACTTGTGTGATGCTGCTTTGCGCACGGCTGGCGTCAGTCACGTGATCTTGTCATAGAGCGCCACCATTTTGAATCATGTGACCCCCGTCCAAGATAATATGGCCAATCAGCATGGCTGTAACATCTGGATTCTGTATTGACCAATCAGCGTTGATACCAGCTGAGTCGGTATTCTCGTAACAAAATTTGGCAACGTTGGTCTCAGTCTCTGTAATGCTGCGCAGTTCGCGCATGCGTATACAGAGACTGAGTGCCTCAGTCTAGTAACACCGTGGTGGGTCCATCTACTCCAAAAGTGTCTTCATTGAGGAGTCTGTGAAGTCTGCGAGTCCACTTATGTTGGCTGTTTTCTTGCACTTTACAGTGGAACCTCCCTCTGCTGATACCCCTGCTAGGGGGACACCTCTCTTTTAAGGACACACTTGTTCCATCCTCCCACAGCAAAGGTTTTTAGCTCGCTCCATCCTCTCATGCTTTGTGTTCGAGTATATGAAGGGTGGGGTGAGACCAAAGCCCTGCTGTGGGAGGATGCGGTAGTTGATTCACAGGCCGGGGGCAGATCCAGGATTTGGGAAAATAATGGGGCGCCCTGTGCTAGGAACATTGAAATCTGTGGTGAATTTCAATGATTTGCTCCAAAGGGGCTGTTCACTTAAGGCTCAATTGTACAATATAAATCTAAGAATTACATTACCCTGGCCTTTTTCTTGCTTATGTCATACTCCCCTCACGCCTGACTGCACAAGCCTCTACTGGAGAGTCTACTCAGGCCAATAGGCCAAAAATGTGGTTCTTGGGATTTTGTAAAATTGACCCTTAAGTGAACAGCCCCATGGTCAGTTTTACAGATTTGTTGGTCAAAAGTAGGTAAGGCGCGCACCCGGGGCACACCTCTGGATCAGGGCCCATGTTCCCGAAGCTGTCGTTAGGTTAACGATGTCGTTAAAACTGGGAAAATGCATAGCGTAACGACATCGCTAACCTTACGACGGCTTCGGGAACATGGATCCAGCATGGCTATTTCCATCAAGGCTGACCTCTATTGTGAGGACACTCTCAATTATCAGACCTCAAGGTGTCCTTAAAAGAGGGTATACTCAACTCGGGCTCTGTCAATCCATTCCCTTTAAGGGCACCGCACACTAGCGATTTTTCGAGCGATTTTCTGGGCGACCGGCCTTGCGACCACAGAAGCGACTGAACATATTTTCAGTTTTTTTAGTTTTTGTTGACTCGTTTGCGACAAATGCTTCCTTGGAAGATCAGTGATGTCGTGGATGACATCGCTGATCGACCTCAAACGTAATTATCGCAGGCGACGCAGTAGTCGCATCGGTAGTCGCCCCCATTTTAGTCGCCAGTGTGCGGAGCCCTTTAGTCACACACCCCTGGTCTACTCCTGCAGTGCCACAAACTCAACATCATATCTATCCTACAATAAATTGATTTCAAAAGTCTAAAAACTTCGCAACCCGAAACATAGATTCATTTGAAACAGTCCAATGTCATTTTGTCTTTTCCTATCTCGATGTTCATTTTGCCTCCCTCCCTTCCTAACTTCTTTATTTCATCTCTCGGTCAGAATTTTTGCTGGCGATAACAAACTGCTTCAATATGCATGATTATAGTGTGCAGTTGTTCCCTTGTATTAAAGGGCCGCAGCTTTATTTTCCTGATGGTAGATAGATTGTAGACAGTTGTCATTCCTTGTTCTTTTAGTCTGATCTTTTAGTCTAATCTGCGATTAGTCGTAGATTGTGTTGGCCAGCTGTGGAATTGGCCTACAGAGGGAGCTTTTGTCGTGGTGCAGCGTCCGTCGTCGTCGTTGTTGTCCATAGGCAGGGCACGTTTCGTAACCGCTGGGGCTATTGATCTGAAACTCAGATTTTTGGGTGATATTTCTCAAAATGGAAAAAATTTTACCCCAGTTAGAGAAATTGAAAAGTTTGTGCAAAAGTGCAAAATTTCCCACTTCTTATTTTCCACTTTTATTTCTCACTCCATGATAACAAAAAAAATTCAAGCCTGCTACTCTTTGATATCCCTGACATGATCTGTACATTAATTATAATTAGCTACATAAAAACTTTCCACAGTACAGTCAACATTCCCTGACAAACCGGGACGAAATGCTAATTAGGCAAACTCTGGTCGTTAAGGAGTTATTTAACCCCTTGCGGGAATTCTATCCACACTGTACATGAATACTTAATACTCGCCGAATACATGCGTGTTTGGGCGACTGATTGTTACCTTATAAAATAATTGCATTAAGTCGTGGGTTTTTGACAAAACAAATACCCAGTAAATATCCCACATGCCTTCTATGATAGTATGCCTTCTATGATTAGTATCAAAAATTTATAAGGCGAGCTTATGAATTTTTGTTGGTATACATTAACGTCTTAAATTGCCAATAACTAGTGACCAGTCGTTTCTTTTGGTATTATTGTGAACTTACCTTGGTGGGAATCAAACACTGGATATTCTAAAGGAGTTGCTTACAAGGGTTAAACTATTGCTTGGAATAGAGTACCATTTTGTAAAAATGTCACCGGGGTCAGCCAACCGAATCCATCCAGGTACAGTAAATATTTTTACTCATATTTCATAACCCTGCACCCCGCCTCCCTTGGTTCAGCTTGCATAAGGCGTAATAGTACGCCCTGCAAGGAAATGGCGTTTCACAGTGTGTAGGACGTTCACATCTGGAACCTTATGTGTCAAATACTTTTTTTGGCACATTTTTTTAAGAAAGAAAAATGTTAACTAAAAAAAACATTACACAGTTAAGGGGTTAAAAATGTCATCTGTACTTCTGCCTCCAAAATATTACAACCAATTTCCACACCACCACTGACTGCATCTAATGGTGTTGTTATAATTACCCAGTAATGATTCTCTATCAACCATAATTCATTAATGACAACCATATGTCATTGTCTCCATAGCAATACCATAAGGTGATGACGTATTTGAGTAATTTATCGGTTAATGAACTCGTATGGGGTCATTCTGATGAACTGTTCATGTTGTTTTGTGTTCCCAAGGCCATTAAATAAATAATAAATAATAAAAGACAAAAGGGCAACTTTGTCACACCTGGCAAACTGCCATTGTTTCCCAAACAATAAGGGGAACACTGGAATATTGGAACACTGGCAGATGTTACACCGGGTGATAAACTATGTTCATCATTGGTTTTGTAAGCTGAAAAAAGAAGCCGTGAAGACGTAATAAAGTGCTGATCATTGACAAACAGATTTTGTCTGATCCAGGGGCCATATTTATGAAGCCTTCGCAACTTTGCGTTCACGCAAATCTATTGTAAGGCAGTCAGTGAACAATAGGGCATGTGCAACCAAACAATAGATTTGCGTGAACGCAAAGTTGCGAAGGTTTCGTAAATATGGGCCCAGGTCCGTAAAAAATCGATCAAATTTACTTTTGCATTGTCGTATCCGGAAAACTAGGGACAAAGGGACTGGAAACGTACCGGATCCGTGCGCCAATGAATCGCGCTTGAGAATTGTGCCTTCCTCCATCTTGCCCAACCAAGGCTTCCTGTCACTCCTACTATCGCTCCATCCACCCTTGCCGACCACTGTAGCATTTATCGCTCGCATTTGCCGCCCATGAGCGTGGCGGCTGAAGCAGCCAAACGTTACTGAAAGCGCGGTTTATGACGAAGATAGGAACATTGTGAGGTTTGGATCGATGAAAATCTCAAACTGAAGAATAATCTAATACGTTAATGCATGTTTTATTCACAAAACATTGGATTACACGCATTTATCATTGACAGCAGTGGGGGGGGGGTGCGGTCCATGGAACGACGTGTCTGCGAGGAGGATGACAAACGGTGGTCGTCAAGGGTGAAGGGAGCGTAGTTCGAAGGGCGGAGTGACCGGAGGCCTTGATTAGTCAAGATGGCCTTCCTCTTGTCGCAAAGTTTGTACTTTTCAGCGAGAAATCCAGACAACAATTTACTGAAATGGTCCAGTCTGACGTCAAATTGCGGAGCACTATTCCAACCTCTAATTTAGAGCTTAATATAACCCTCAGACATCAAAGCGTGTGTCAATAATCTCATTTTAATAGAGCCCATTTTAGACTGGTAGCAGCTCTTATTTGGGATTAACGGAGAAAAAAAATTCCTCGTGGAAAAATATCAAAGGAAGATGGAGGCATTATTTTAAGAATTCTAAAATAAGTTTTTGTTGTGTTTGTCTCTTTCTTAATTCAACCTTTGTCGTTTACAAAAATTTTGTTCGGTGGAATGACTGAAATTTTCTTAAAAATGACTGAAAAAATCTCAAATTCACCTGTGATATTCACATAATTGCATACTGCTCGGTTTCTATTTTTACCAGCAAAGATCGGAAAAACATCAGATTACAACTAGACTTTCAGGGTCCTCGCCAGAGGGTACTTTGGGTACAAATAGAGTACCCTAAAGAAATTTGAGGGTACGATATAGTACCCTGAAAAAATCACTTCAGTGATGTTTTTCTTAAATTTGTTACATTTCAAATGCAACTTTCATGCAGAAGGAAGACTAATTTTGCATTTTGGAGTGTAAAAAATGACTCTGGAGGGTTTTATTAACAAAAAAAAAAATTTCAATTTTCAAAAATTTTTTTTTTTCAAATCCCCCCCCCCCTTACAGGTCGTACCCTGGAAAAAAATCCTGGCGGAAACCCTGACTTTACTGAGTGACCACATTGTCGAAAAGTGAGAGGACAAAAACAAAATGAACAAAAAAACAACCAATCTGCTAACCGTTGCATCTTCTGCGTATCTGATCAGTGCTGCCACCGTTGCAATTCATCAGAACTACCGTACACTAGACTCGAATAAATGGGAAAAAAGTCATCCCGCAGCTACGATGGGGTGCGGCGTGAAAGGGTTAACATCACAGATCACTCCCTCCCACTCCTCGTCACGAAAATTAGGTCTGTCGTCAAGAATGAATCACCTGCCATGTTGCCCTCAGCATCCTGGCGCTAAAAATAGCGTAATGTGATTTAAGCCTTTTGATTAGATTTGTACATTGGTGACGACGCTGTCCTTTGAAGCCTGAAATCCCTTAATCTCATTTATAAATATCATGAAATCTGAGATATCTTGAAGTGTGATTTCATTCTGCAAGGCTCCGTGATCGCTGGATTCGATTTCAGAATCAGGCACACGAAAATGGAACCCTTTATTGTAGTTTTTCAAAAAGGGAGGAAGTGGTAAAGGTCACTCCCTTCGCACATTCAACAAGTGTTATGGAGTGAAGTTTCAAAGTGATTTCAAGCGTGGTTCACCTGGTTTACAACATATGTGCTCTGGCAAAAGCAGTTACACATCGCAGTTACACTAGCGATTTTTCGAGCGATTTTCTGGGTGATCGGCCTTGCAACCAGGCCAGCGACTGAACATTTTTCCTTTTTTGTCTCCTCTTTGCGGCAGATTGTTACGCGACTGAAGTACACAATTTGGTCGTGCGGTAAGTCCCGGCAACCAAGCGACCGAAAGTTCAACACATTGAACTTTTGGTCGCTTGGCACAGTCCACTGCTACTGCGACCGTCTCCAGCAAAATAGTCACCCGTTTGCGGATCGTCCTAGGAAATTGTCGTGTGCGACATAGCTCAGCAACCTCACAGGCGATTATCGCCTGTGACGTCGTATAGTCGACAGTTGCGTCGCTGGTTGCCTCAATTTAGTCGCTAGTGTGCGGTGCCCTTTAGGTTGGCAGTTTGAGACCAAATGTTGGTCAATTTCAATGTCTGTCTATTATGATCCAAAACTAGAGCACAAAAGGCGACACACAAAATGATAATAACCAAAGTCGTCCTCCAGAAATTTAGCAAATTTTGCTGGAACAGACTGACACTTTCAAGTCGGGCTACCAGAAGAAATACCAGTCTGCCTATTATGGAATCTGAAACAATCTATTTCTTCCATTCTCTCCTGGTGTCGTCTTAATTCATTGAGGCTCACCTTCCGAGCAACATGCGACTGCTTTTGAGAGAGAATGTCACATATTGCTAAGTATCACACTCCCTTAAAAGCCTTCAACTAGGGTTACAGATTATCAAGTTTACCCTTTCATTTTAAAGGGCAGTTTCATTAAAACCAATAAACCTGAAAAATCCTGAAATCATAAGAAACTCTGTCACATAGGTATTCATTGGAAAGTGCTCATTGAGAGCTTTCCAATGAATACCAATATGTCAGGGCTTTGTTGCCTTCCAAGATATTTGACATCTCTTCATTGTCAACAAAATTCCCTTCGGCAGTGTTAGTATTAGATTTTTCCATCAGGGCTGAGGGCAAAGCATTATTGGCCCTAGTAAGTATGGAAGAGGTCATCTGAATGTTCATGTTCATCACTTGGACGGGGTCTTATATTTGCCCTTGCAAAGGCACAAGGTACAAGGCACCACAGCTTACTGTCCTATGGACGGACTGAAGAGCCAGGGATGATTAGTGCCAATTGGCCCAGGATTCGAACCCGGGACCTGCCACTTGCTAATACTAGCGTCCCACTGGCGAATTTTGGCCTGCGACAAGGACGAATGGAAAAATCGTAGCTCTTCGTAGACTGTCGTCTATGTTCGCAGTGATTTTCTGGCTCCATGATCCTATGCGAAACACATTAATGCTAAATATCGCAGCTTCAGATTCGCCCCTTGTCGTGGGAAAAAGTCGCCAGTGGGACACTTTTAGTATTAGTAGACGTGATAACCACTGGGCTATCAAGGCTCCTCCGCCTCAGCAATAAAAGGTTAAAGCGATTCCAACCATATGTCACCTTGCCAACCAATCATCCCCAGCCAACTGCTTATTATTTTTGCTCCTTTCATTGCTTTCCCTGAATGCAATGTCAAGAATGTGAAATAAGTAACCTTTTGAAAGGTGTCTGTTGAGAAATGGACCAGGCAATCAACGAATACCATCCCCATCCTGACTGCTTTCTTTAGCATGCTAGGAATTGCTCATCAAAAGAAGATATCCTCTGTCCAATTCCGATTTGAATCTCTCTAATCTACTTACAATGTGAAATATGCATATCGTGTAGAATGTGAGGCTGGATCTGTCTCGCTCTGCAATCTTAATACCACCATCTGAGACTGCCTTATGACAATGTCCCCATTTGTACTCTCTGTTAAAAATGTCCCCACTTACAGAATCCTATCCATCTGGGACTGCCTGGTGACAAACTCCTCATTTGTACAGCCCTATTCCATCTGGGACTGCCTGGTGATAATATCCCCCTTGTAGAGTCCTATTCATCTAAGTC
Organism: Notospermus geniculatus; assembly: GCA_002633025.1. Lineage (NCBI taxonomy): Eukaryota > Metazoa > Nemertea > Pilidiophora > Heteronemertea > Lineidae > Notospermus > Notospermus geniculatus. Next base: position 283,282 of record NMRB01000448.1, on the reverse strand, counting down.
TGCTGCTGACAATGTCCTCACTTGTAGAGTGCTATTCTATCTGAACTGTCTGGTGACAATGTCCCCATTTTGTAGAGTCATATTCATCTGACAGTGTCCTCACTTGTACAGTCATATTTCATCTAAGTCTGCGTGGTGACAATGTCCCCACTTTGTAGAGTTCTATTCCATCTGAAACTGACAGATGACAATGTCCTATTCATCTAATTCTGCTGCTGTTAATGTCCTCACTTGTTGAGTTCTATCCCTCTTTGACTGTCTGGTGACATTGTCCCCTCTTTTAGAGTAATATTCATCTAAGTCCACTGGTGACAATGTCCTCACTTGTAGTGCCCTATTCATCATTGACTGCCTAGTGACAACAAGTGTCCCCACTTGCAGTGACTGCCTAGTTACAAGTGTCCCCACTTGCAGTGACTACCTAGTGACAACTGTCCCCACTTGCAGTGAGTGCCTAGTGACAATTGTCCCCACTTGCATTGTCAAATCCGTAAATCTGCCTTTGACAATGTCCCCATTTGTAGAGTCCTATCCAGCGAAGTCTGGTGCTGATGAGATCGTCAGCTCCAAAATCAGGGTTTCTGCCAGAAATATTTTTGAGGGTATGCAGTTCTTCAAAATCAGCAAAAACCCCATGAAATTAAAGAAAATGGCCCTTTTCTGTTCCTTTGAGGGGACTCACAGCGTACCCTGCGTACCCTCTGGCGGAAACACTGAAAATGTCTTTGTTGAAAGGGTTAATGCCGTCAGGGTGATTGCCTCTTCATGACAAATATTTCTGCCAATCTTATCAACACGGCGAAATGAATTGCCTTTCAGAGGTACTCAAACTTTTCAAAGAAACAATCTGTTCCAATGCATCACTTAGAGAACCAGTCAGCGGATTATAGCACTTGCACATTACCATCACAATACTGACAATTCCAATCTCGGAACCGAGTTGTTTTTTCCGCTAATGTCGCCGTGCTAGCAATCAGCTAATGGTTTGTCGTGTAGTACCAGAGCTAATGACAGTCATCCATGTCGTTTGGTCCAATGGTTCTTTATAATTATTGCTTTTGTTGTGGTAACCACAATACGTTGGCTCTCGTAAGGTTTTTTTTTGACGAGTTATTTCATTCAGTCCATGAAGATCATTCATTTTATGGTCAGAAACAGCAACAGGCTAAAGCGGGCAGCACACCAGGTGCATCTTCGATGATCGAAGGCCGATCTGCTCACCACTACGTTACACCGCACATCACCCTTCGAGAAAGTGACCGGTCCACGGCGTATCTGCCGCCTCGAGAAGAAGAGGCCAATCAGAATCGGTGTTGTAAAATTTGAATCGTGGTACAAAGAGTTGTAGCCGAAGACCCGATATAAAGTGCAATATGATTGGTCGACCGGTAAAGTTGGCATCGTGCCAAGATACGCTGCTGACTGGTCTATTTCTCGAAGGGTGATGTGCGATGTAATGCAGTGGAGAGCAGATCGGCCTTCGATTATCGAAGATGACCAGCTGGGGTGAGGGCGGTATTGCAGGCGATTTGGTCGCCACCGATCGTCCCGCGAGATAGTGTATCATGACTTCATTGTTCACATTCGATGTTAGTAAATATGGATGTTTACATTATGTTATTTTGGGCTTTTGGTACATGCTATTTTGCTAACCCACTAAATTGAATACTTTCGGTTTCAAAATTTTCGACCCCGAGCGGGGTCTTCCTCAGGCACTTCTGGGATCCCTACTAGAAAGTGCCTAAGGAAGACCCCGGTTGGGGTCGAAAATTTGCAAAATTCGGAGACGATTTTTCTTCTACTATCATTTTGTGTGTCATCTTTTGTGCTCTATGTTGCATATCTGATTTTGGTATCAAAAGAATTTCTAGAGGGGCATGCCACCAACAAATTACCCATAAGACGATGAAAGACTGGACACAAACAAACAAAACATAAATAAACAATGATTTTCGCCGCTCGCGAAAATACCCATGATACATTATCTTTAATTATCCCGATTCCTGTGAAACTCACTCCACTCGCCACAAACCGTAGCAGAATCCGTTGTAGTGGGAAAACGGGCCTGTACATTGGGAATTTCCCATTAAAACATAGGTCAAATAGGCCAAAGCTAATTGTATTTTGTATATTTCCAGCTGATGACCGTGCCTCGGAAGGTCTCGGATTCTGCGGATGGATATTAACCATCATCTCCTGGCTGTTGGTCGTTTGTACCTTCCCGTTTTCACTATGTGTCTGTCTAAAGGTCGTCCAGGAGTACGAACGTGCCGTTATATTCCGACTCGGTCGTCTGCTTTCAGGCGGTGCCAAGGGTCCCGGTAAGTCATGTTGTAATTGAAATTTCAAACCTTGATTTGAAGGAAAGTGGAGGCGGTATAAACTGTTCTCAAATTGACGTAAACGATAAAGATCTGCAGGCGCGGATCCAGGGGGGGGGCAAAGCCGGCCCGTGCCCCCTCTATTTTGTGGAAAATCTTTAAAATTGTCCAGGAAATTTTGAAAAAAAGTTTAAATTTGACCGAGGTTTTCCTCGATGTGCGCTGGCTGTGCCCCCCTCTTTCCCATGATTCTGGATCCGCCCCTGATCTGTGCACTTCCGCCAAAATCTCAACCATAACCTCAGTCTGGAACTGAATGACGTGACGCAGACAACCCCACGACAGTGATTTCGAAGACGTTGTGTCAGAGTCGACCATCACTGAATCATGGATTACGTCATGTCACCCGGTTTCAGATTGCGGTTCTGGTTGAGATTTCAGTGGAAGTGTGCAGATCTGCCTATTCGAGAATCGTCTACAGACCTTTCCAAAAAAGATGATGGCCTACCAATTCTACTACATGGCATCATGGCCATTCATTGTCCAAGCATGCTATAACATGACCAAACGCGTGCTCTGAGAAGATTATTTTTCCCAAGCATTTGTGCCCATGGCCTGCTTGACCAGCTTAGCGTGGCAGCGTCCATTGAATGGTACTAACCCGGCGTATTAGCTTCTGGCGCCGTATGCATAAAACATCTTAAGTGTAAAATTTCCCTTATCTTTTGTTTGGAACAATAGTTTAAAGGAAATTTTACCCTTACGGGCCCGTATGCATAAAGATGGAATAAGTTTATTCCAAGTATAACCTAACGTTATAACGTGAAGCTATACCTGGAATAAGCTTATTCCACCTATGCGTACGGGCCACGATGTTTTGTGTATACAGCCCCAGATGTCATATGGCTAGCACAGTTTGACCGCACTCTTTTTTTGGAAAGGTCCATAACACTATCAAATGCATCCTTGTTTATGATACAAATACGTTTCAACATCAACTGATGTGAAATCTAGAGGGACTTGAGTCACAAGTTAGAAGCATGTTTAGAATAGTTCAGAAAGGATTCTGGCCACTTCTGAACTTTGCAACCCATCCAGTAGTCTTGAACGTTAGTTGTGGTGTTGATATTTTTGGTGACTGGGAGGGGAATGTGGATGGTAGTCAGCTGCCCTGCATTCAGAGAGACTTTAGTGAAAAGTCTCTCTGAATGCAGGGCAGCTGACAGGGATCTGTGGTTATAAGTATTTATTAGCAAATGCAGATTTGTAGGGAAATGGAAGGGCTGGGGAGATATTCATCCGGCGACTAAACGTTTTCAGCAAAAAAAAATAAACAGAGAAACAGACACGTGAAAAAAATTCCTATCGCAAGGCTCGAACCCGGCGCCCGGATTCAGAGCCGGACGCTCTACCGATGCGCCAGCCGGCCACGTCATGACGGTGGCTGCTCAATAAATGTTTATAAACATATCCCAGCTACTCAACATATTTTTATGTTAATTAGAAATGACTAGTGTTTCTTCTAGATCAAAATAGAAGGGCGCAGCACCCTGCCCCTCAAAATGTGCTCCCTGCCTTTTTTCAGAACAGCTAATGCATTTTCTATTACAGAAGGGCGCTAACCCTGCCCTTTTTCTCAGTTCACCCTGCCCTTTTCTTTGCTTATTTCAAAAAACCCTGCCCTTTCAAATTTCTGGAAGAAACACTAATGACGTTACAAATCAGAATAATCTTCCAAAAATAGCATTTTACAACATCCACAGAGCAAGTCCCCAGCAAATCTGTCAGCATATCGCTACATAATGTACCCATCTACGTTCACAGCCACAAAAAACGTGAACCAACCGTCCGGTATATTCCATCTGAACATTAGACGCATTTCATCTATGAGTCCAATTCTATTGACTGACCCGTGAAAAGTCTTTGGCTAGCTTCGCTGTTGGCCGCTACGCGGCGCGTTGGGCCCTTGCGTCAAGAAAAAGCACCCCTCTTAACTTGTGATGCAAGTCCCGGTGGAGTAATCTTTCCAAAGAAACAAATTGACATGTTTCCCTCTCTACCTGAGTGTACATTTCTTCTGTGCCAAAAGGGGAAATTACGGAAAATTCTCATTCGTAACTTGCCTCAGGTTCCCGTTATACTCTTTGTAATAAACCATATATTTAATAATTTTAAAATGTTCTATGTGACGTTTGGTTTTGCTTTAGGAAATGTTTGGTAATAAAGATTATGTTTGTGTTCATCTTTATTATCAAACATTCCAGTATGAGAAATCTTCAGAAAGAATTCAGCAATTAAATTTTTGCTGAGTTTTTTTTGTGTAAAGCTAGGAATCCACCATTGATTGTCAAGCTGACTTTGCGTTGTGATTTGCTTTGCAACTGGGCACTCGATCACTGTCGTGGACTGGCTAGACGTGATTTCGACCAATGGGGAACCCGCATGACTGCAGATGGCCCAGTCAGTATAAGACCCGAATGACGTACTGACGTCAGTTTTCTCGCTGTTGACGTCACGTCGTCAAAGCATGTGTACATTTTTCTACACAATTTTCCATGCAAATTTCCCCAAAAGACGTTGTCAGTACTGGCATCCTGTGGCATTTCTGACGAAACAAAGCAGTGATATATGGAGAACTCTGAACATGAAACAGGACAGTGTAATTTTATCAAAATTGAACCAAAGAGAGTGGTTTATTTTGGGGCAAGAAGTAAATGGAAATACTGTTAGAAAATAGGACTTCCGGGCCTTACACTGACAGCGCCACGTCGTGGCGTAGTTCTGCGGGTTCCTCATTCCAAAGATGTGGTCAATTTCAGTCGGCGACCGGTATCAGTTCCTTGCGATCGTATTCAATCGCAGGTAGCAAGTTGAAAAGCAAGTCGCAACGTAGAAAATCAGCAGTGGATTCCTAGCCTAAGAGAGATCAGTGAAGAATTCCCACAAGAAATTTTGCATGCTCAAAATTTTCTGGTGTGAAAAATTTGTAATTCTTCACCACAGGGTGGCCCAGAAAAAGCATTCCGAGAACAATGGGGAATCCACATAACTTTTTATCCCGACAGGTCGGCGCTGTGAGTGGTTGTACCGAAGACATAAAAAACAGACCAAAGCAATGTACATTTAATGACGTCGTGTCAGGACGTCCCTGACGCAGTGCAACATGGATGAGACATCGAAAAAAGTCCAACCGCTCACAGCGCCACCCAGTAGCGGTAGTTCTGAAGGTTCCTCATTGCCTCAAAATATTTTGCATGCTAGCATTAGTGTAAGCTTGTGTAATGTGTATTATGTTCTTCTGTTTGGCTATTGTCAGAATTTCAGGTTATTTTTTGTTGTAACAAGATTTCGCAAATCTGATGGAACACAAAGTATGAAATACGAAATTCAACTTCATTTCCAGGACCTAATGTATTTCTGGAAATGGTTGGTACCACAAATGTCCCTGCTGCCAGTGCGTCTTTTAGCATATCATATAAGACCGAAAGAGTTATGGTGCATCTTGAATTTTCAAATTTCCACTTCGTATATCTACGAAGTGCAAACGAAAGATAAATTTCAAAGTTTTAATATACCCCGTAACTCTATCGGTCTAACGTCATACGCTAAAAGACGCTCTTGCAGCAGGCGATATTTGTGGTACCAACCATCTCCTGAAATACTGGTATATTACGTCATGGAAATGAAGTCCAATTTCGTACTTCGTGTTTCGTCAGATTTGTGAAACCTCGCTACTGTATACCAACATTGCACTCCAAGAGCTTTCTGGTAAATCCTTTCGAAAGACTGCATACATCAGTTCATATCAAAGATACAAGAGTGAGGTGAAGTCAGGTGTTCTTAACTGAAGCAAACATCCATCCTTAAAAGCAGTCGATAATATTTTAAGTAGAAGTAAAAAATATGTTGAATCCACAACAACACTTGAGCCAATAGTCAAGATTAGAGGCTCAGTCAATCTTTTTCCTCCAGCTTCCCTGTTGATGTCAGGTACTTTGAACTCCATTGACTGTTTTTAAGAAAACATAGCTGTTATTGTCATCCTGTCAAGACAACTGCACTGGAAAAGTAACCAGTCAGCAGGTCACCCGGTTGCTGCGAAATCGACCAGCGTTCTTTGATTTTGGCACAGGTTGTTTGGAGGCCAAAACGTCCGATCTACTGCAGATACTCTTCAGTCACAAATTAATTGAAGTCACATAATTGCACATGGCCAGGCTATGGTAATGAGGAACCTGCCCGCCGTTTATCCCGACAGGTCGGCGCAGCGATCGATGTGACCGAACCGACGCCATTGACATCGTTTTATGTGCTGACGTTGCGTCATGAAAAAATCTGCTGTACATTTTTCTACAGGAAAAAATGAGATGAAGACGTTGCCGTTATCGCCATCCTACCTCTTTATTATTTTAAGGAAAAAAAGCAAAGAAATTGCAGAAATTTTCATCTGCGACAAGATGGTGTAAATTTTAATGTCATGCGACCGAAAAAATAGGGTTTATTTCACGCCAGAAGTTTTAATGGAAATGACTGGACATCACGTTGAAAAAAGAAACTTCGGTCACATCGATCCCAGCGCCACGTCGTGACGTTAGTTCCTCCGGTTCCTCATTCAGTTGATATCATTACGAGACAGATTGCAAAAAGCAGTTTGAAGATCTGGTAAAACAGTATCACCACCAACAACTGCTTGCATGCAGCGAAGCAATCCGTAGTGACTTGTATGTCGGCCATCTTGAACTTCACGGTTCCTGCCATAGCGTCGGCCGATTAAGCTATGAACGCTTGTTCGCCTGGCGATCGGCTGATCGAGGATCCTGCCTGACAGATTCTTCTTTTGATTCTTACATCAGAACACCTTTCATTTGTGTCCTCTGAAAGGTGCCAGGTCTCATTTCAGCTCACACCTTTTGCACTCCTGCTCTGGTAATTTTCGAGTATCGCTACAGACTTCATGTAATATCAGGAGACTTGATTTCAAACGAAGTTGCGAAAGTGATACAATTAGGTGCGCATTCTTGCAGCCTCGGTGATCAAAGCGAACGGTCATGTTAATAGAACAGGATTACTGCCGCGGTGACTTGTCACGGCAGGGCATCGGCAAGCTGTCAACATCGTTGTTGACTGTTGCTGATGGTGTGACATGTCAAGGCAAGCTGGCAGTGGTCGGTGAAAGCGATGAAGCAGGGAGGTCATCAGCATGCAGAACTTGACACCTTGAAGGGAAGGAAACACTGATGTTGAAAATTCATGAGGTTGATTGTATTGACTTTTCCATCAGGGCCGAAGCCATAGCATTGGCCTTGGTAAGTAAGGAAGAGGCCATCTCAAGCTACTCGTGTTCCTCACTTGGATGGAGTCTTTTACTTGCCCTTGCAAAGGCACAAGGTACAAGGTGCCACGGCTTACTGTCCCATGCGATGGACGTGAAGAGCCAGGGGTGATATCCCACACAGCCCAGGCTGGATTCGAACCCGAGAGCTGCTGCTTGCTAAGCGGAGACGATAACCGCTGGGCTAGCAGGGCTCTCATGGGGGGGGGGGGGCTCCTCTTTCCTGGTTAGCTGTTGGCAACCTCTTGGCCCTGGTGGAGGGCTACTCAAGCTACTCATGTTCCTCATTGTTCGTGAGATGCGATTCACGGCCAATCACACCTTGAACCATCATGGATAATAGGTGGCATCTGTGTACTATAAGTTCAAACCCACGTGTATATTCTCGCGTGGTCTGCTTTGCCGTTGTTCCGGCCATGTCGAATTAGCGGAACCGGCGGAAACAGCGGAACGAACGTAACCTGGTCTGCAGTTCATTTTGGAAGCAGGATTCTTTTGCGTGAGTGAGCTGTCTTGTCAGTGATAGCTTGTCATACGTGTTGGCTGATCTTCATCTGTGGTCAGGCAGGTTTGACGTCACGACCAGGAAATTCCTGGGGATTAGTTTGCAGATCATTTTTGATATCATAATTTTAAACTATTTATCAAAATTACATGTTGGGTTATCTAATCGTCCAGATGATTTTGTTGATGGTTAGAGATATTTTCCTAAACAATATTATTTGTTGTTTCCGCCAGGTTCCGTTCGGTTCCGCTGTTTCCGCCAGTTCCGTTAATTCGACATGGCCCGTTGTTCCCCATTTGAGAACGGTCTGTTGCTGCCTTCATGAGGTTTGAAAGTGATAGACAGAAGTGAAGGCTTTGACTTGTTCAGTTCCACGAGGTGGGATGGAAGATCATCGGACAGACATGCTTGGCCTGATCACACAGACATGGCGTGATGATGTCGGTACAAGCTTCATCATTGTTGATCTGAACTTGACTATTCTCCATATATCAACAGTTGGTTTGATTGTTTTGCCTGCTGCGCAACCACAGATAGACAGGTGGTCTCCAATGAACGCTGCAGTCGGCGCCCAGTTCAATATTTTAGAAATGGAAACCGAACGTTCGATGAGACTGGGAAAGTTGGTCCTAACTCCAATTAAAGCTGTACAGTATTCCTTCCCTATCCTGCACTAAACATACCCGCGTTAAGGGAGACCTCTATTGAGAATGTTGTTAAATGTGTCGTTCCACATTTTATGACGCTCTACTTACAAGTAAAACCATCTGACCTCTGCCTTGGAATGTTTGTGTGTGTTGCAGATCTGTAACAAAAGCTCAAAATCATCACCGTTTTTTAGACCGGGGAGAATGATATTTTACAGGAAAATGGACTCACGACTACAATGACGTCACCAATAAAATGGCAGCCAGTACCGAAGCCTTCTAGCCCTAGCGGCAGCTTCGGGAACCAAAATGGCAATTACCATCGGTGGCGACGACTGTTGGCAGAAAGTGGCAATATTGTGGCCCTAACTCCAGTCAAATTCCCTTTGAAGAAATCAGGAAATCCTCTTTGGGGCGATTCCACGAGCCTTAACAGAGAGGTTTTTGCAGATTTTGTTTTCTGTACCTTTCATCTTTTACAGCAACTGATTTCAAATGTGTGGTAGAGCTAGAGCTAGAGCTGAGCTATGCAAAGGTAGGAATATCTGGGATCTTGGTTCATTAACAAAGCAGTAATTAACAAAAATTTCGGTGTCGAATGGGACCTTTTTGCGGACACGTTATGTCCCGTTTGACACCACGTATTTCTATTAATTACTGCCGCACCAGGGGCGGATCCAGGATTTTGGAATACGGGGGGCCGGTCACCATCAGCCACAGGCTGACGGAGTAGAGTCGCATGGCACGGAGCCACAACGGGGGGAACGGGGGAAATTTTTGAATTCCAGATGCACTTAGATACGATTTCCAAGCATCTGGGGGCATGACTTCCTCATCTATTTGCTCATTTTTTCGGAGTTAGTGACCCATTTTTTTTTGGTGTTCCAAAAACAGGGGGGGCCGCGGCCCCCTCGGCCCCCCTCTGGATCCGCGCCTGCGCACTGTAGTACCCAGCCCACAAATGATGGTATCATTGAATAGCTCAGCACAGTCCCTATCTCTACCATGGAAGCAGCATCAATTTCGACAGAATATGAAAGGTGAAATTTGACAGAACAACTTCAAAACCCCTCTAATGCAATGTCGTGGAATCGCCCTTTGGTGTTTCACATCAGAACATCCTCCTTCTTCACGGCAGTGATTCAAGTCACGTTTTCCTTGATGCTACAATGATTAAAACTTTCCATCAGGAAGTGACATTTAGTAGACAACAAAAGAAAACATGTCGAGCATGCAGATAAATTGTCATTTGTAGTGTTGTTACTATGAGCAGACGATATATTATCAACAGCAGACGACATCTTTTCTGGCATATGTCGCTGATTTGGTGAGCATTAGGGAAAATTATTTGAAGAAAGGAATGTGGTTTGATCATTTATGATCATTTCTTGCTATGCTAATGGCTCACTTGGCACTTATGATGACACTGATGACGCTGGTGATGAGCGAATAAGGCTAGGAATCCACCATTGACTTCCAAGCTGATTTTGCGTTGCGACTTGCTTTGTAACTGGGCACTCGATCACTGTAGTGGACTTGCCAGACGTGATTTCCACCAATGGCGAAGATGAGGTCAATTTCAGTTGGCAAACATTAACCTAGGCCTAGGGGGGCTCAGTGCATTTGTACAGTTGGCTCCTGTGCTTACCGTCTGTACAATGCACTAGGCTGAGGTTTGTTTACCCGTGCTGACCTGTCATGGCCGACTTTCGCAGGGTGTCTATTGCTATGGCTTTGGCCATGACGAAAAAATCAAATACAAATACAAATACCCCAAGCCACAAGAATCACCGCGGCTCCCATACATTTATGGCAACCAGTCCATAGCGTAAAACATGAGATGATAGATGTGCGGAAAGAGTCAACACCGAGAATAACAAATCAGTTGGGCTAAAGATTCGCCATCTGTGTCATAGTATAGTGAGTGGTACAGTAATGGCAACTGACTCTTGTCAGATCAACATCAGCCGGAGCCCCTGGAATGATCTTCCATGGGGATTGTGTTCCGAGTGGCAAAATGTGTCAATGCAGTAGCTACTCTGCGATAATACCTGACAGCCTGAGGAGGTTCAGCGCTTAGCTATGGTTCTTTGGCATCTGTTATGTTGCTGCGGACAAAATATATTGCGTGAGGCGTCCAGGATGACGTTTAGGTGAAACGATTTGGCATTCGCCATGACTTTTCGCACTTGAGGATTATGGGGCATCACCATTGTTGGCAGCAGTATCGTTCTCAGCAAAAGAGCTTCACCATTGTTGCCATCATCAACATCATTGTTGCTGTCATCATCACCATTGTTGTCATCATCATCACCATTGTTGTTGTCATCATTGCCATTGTTGCCGTCATCATCACCATTGTTGCCGTCATCATCACCATTGTTGCCATCATCAACATCGTTGTCATCGTCATCACCATTNTTGCCGTCATCATCACCATTGTTGCCATCATCATCACCATTGTTGCCATCTTCATCACTATTGTTGCCATCATCAACATCATTGTTGCCATCATCATCACCATTGTTGCCATCATCATCACCATTGTTGCCATCATCATCGCCATTGTTGCCGTCATCATCACCATTTTTGCCATCATCATCACATTGTTGCTGTCCCATGCAATGGACGTGAAGAATCCCATATGGCCTGGGATTCCAACCCGGGACCTGCCGCTTGTGAAGTGGACCTGATATCCACTAGGCTGAGTTGACCAATAGGTGTCACTACGGCTCAATCCAATGCATATAGCGGACCCATTCATTCTTGATTGAGCACCAATCAAGAGAAGTTTCTTTTGTATTGGTCCGCTAGAACTGTGCTGCCATCTTTTGGCAATACGTGCGGCTGAATTGTGAAGGATGTCACGTTTCAACTTGCACAACGTGTCTGGGCCACACTCACCATCACATTCCATAAAGTTGATGGCCACAGGATATTGAATATTTGATAAATTGGTGTCAGATTTCCATAAAATTTGATATGACATATACATCTCTCTTCGACCTGAGCGAAGTGGACAGAATATTTGAGTGAATGATTTATCATACTCCTTTCTTGATCTGTTTACGATGATAAAATCCAATGTAAATAGATGAGAGGCGCAGTTTTAGGAGATTGGAGGTCTGGGACGATAGATTGGTACCCCTGAAGGGTGATTGATCGTGGTCTTTGGGAGCGATATTGCCTCCAGGCAGGCATCCTTGGACAGTATTCTCTTAAGTCCAGGGACGAAATGTCATATGGGACAAAATGTCTCGGGACGAATTGTCCTCTAAAGCCCCTTTCACACCGGACCTGTGTAGAGTTGCGTTTTGCAACGTACGAGTATACCGAAATTAGGCTGCGTACTTGTGAAATACATGTTGCTAAGAGCAAGATCGGCAACCCACACTAAGCAAAAGTATGCAACACTATGCACTTCCACAACACTACGCCCTTCCATACGTAACACTACGCCAGCCTCAAAGGATTTTTTTGTCGGACTGTCGTAGGGTAGCGTACTATTGCATATACACCCAGTGCTCTACGCCGAAAGTACATGTATGCGAAAAAATTCGACGTGTTTAAGTTTTTGTGTCCATCTCACTTACCCCTTTGCGTCCCAGCGTAGGTAGTGCCGCCATCTCGGGTACCCCTTTGCGGCCGGAGGCGTACTGCCGCGTAGGCCAGCGTAGGTAGTGCGGCCATCTTGCGTACCCCTTTGCGGCCAGAGGCGTACTGCCACATAGGCCAGCATAGGCACAGCGCAGGTAGTGTAGCCATCTCGCTAACCCCTTTGCGTCCCTCGGCGTACTGCCACATAGGCCAACGTAGGCACAGCTACGCGACTCTATGTAGGTCTGGTGTGAAAGGGGCTTAACTACGGTCCTGATAACAGCTACGGTCCTGATAACAGCTACGGTCCTGATAACAGCTACGGTCCTGGTAACAGCTACGGTCCTGGTAACAGCTACGGTCCTGGTAACAGCTACGGTCCTGGTAACAGCTACGGTCCTGGTAACAGCTACGGTCCTGATGGTTGTGGTTATGATCTCTTCTGCAGCAGGGATGGAGTTCCATCTCTCAGTTTTAATTCTCACATCTGTTCACGTCTGCTTTGGCCTAATCAATATTGACACGAACCAACATGATCTAATAAGCGAGCCGATCATGTTCAGAGTATTAAACATATTGGTACGATTCTGATGTTCTCACGTTGCATGTTCAACATCATGCACTCGTGTTAATCTCTGGAGGTACAGGCAGTTCTTCGGCTTCTTTGTCTGCTCATAAACCTAGCGTAATACGTCACACTTATGACTGGATGCAACTTGTCGCCGCTGAGCTACCTGGCGACTGGGAGGAACTAGCTGGAACTGGAGGCAACTGATCAGTCGCCAGAAACGGTCAATGTACGCAGCCTTGCGACTCGCTGGAACTGAGAAATCCCCAGTTGCCACAACTTTCTAGCTACTTGTTGCATCCAGTTTCATTCAGTCCCGGCGATGTACGCAGGCTTGCGACTAATCAGTGCCAGTTTTCTGAACGAAATCGAGTCACACCACACTCCAACGCCCCGGAATGTCAGTGCTCGAAAAGTTCAGTTGTTCAAAGGTAGCCGTTGGCTAAATGTCTACAAATTTTCATAGCCAAATTATGATTGAGATACTGCCAATGGAAATAGAAAGGACTACAGTACGTTGCACAATTGACCTCCCTTTATCTGCGTACCTTCCTAGGACGTGGCGCGGAAGGTAACCTTCAGTTCATCGCGGATGGTACGGGTACGTCACGCGTCTCTGTTGCGTGACGTCGGGTGAATGACGTTACGTCTTCACTGCATGCCTTCCATGACGCCGCGCCACGTCCTCGGAAGATACGAGGATGGTACGAGAATGACGCTGCATGTGGTACGCGGGTGGTGCGCGCCGCGGAAGGGAGCTCAATTGTGCAACGTACTGTATGGCGATTAAAATGGTGAAAATCAAGGAATTTTTGTAGCCAAATGGCGAAGTTGACAAAATCCTTTATAGCCAAATGGGAAAATCCTGTAGCCAATGGCGATGAAAACAGCTACTTTTCGAGCCCTGAATGCCGGTCGTTGGGTCGATGTACCCGTTCAGGACATAACGTATAACAACACCATGCAATGGACGTGAAGAGCCACGACCCAAGCTGAATTCGAGCTCTTTGAGTAGACACATACAAGTAACATGAAAACCACCAGGCTATCAATGCTCTTCAGACATGTCAGAGCATATGCCCACACACTTATTCTTGAACGAATTCCTCCCCATTTCTCATTTTTGCTCTCCGCCCGATTAGTGTCCTTGAGAACTGCCAAGAGTGCTTAATCAAATAAACCAACAGAGCATATTTTATAGCGATGGATGCCCCGTGGAACCGTGGAATAACAAGAAATTTGTATGCAGTGGTTGATGGGAATATATTCTGATGAGGAGTTCTGTGTAATACTCCCCAGAAGTGGTATTATAGCAAGTGGAACCACTCTTGACCCGTGGTACAATAAACAAGTTGAACAACTCATGTTTCTCACTTGGGCTGAAGGGGTTATTGTCGTCCTGGGTACACATAAAGTGTACCCAGGTTCGATGTCGTCAAGTGAAATTGTACCCTGGGTCCACTTTCTTGTTACAACTGACCCAGGTTCTGATTTAGAGACCTCGGGGCGAGGTTGTCATTCCCATGTACGTGTGCATGTGTCATGTGTGCATGACCATGATGGGTGTGTCTGATCATGTGATGTGGCAACGATAACACCTGGTGGAGGATCGTGGTTAGATGACAACATAGTTCCCGAACCCACTGTTAGGTGGTTCCATGGGCGTCCAACGGTGGCGCTGACGATTCGTGGTGGTGGTGGTCAACGACGACATAAAGCAGAATATTCTGTGATGTGATTAGCAGTGTCCTCCAGGTGTTTTGGTCTAAGAGGGGCGGTGGTGGGCGTGGTGCCTTCCGGCGGGGGTCTGGGGCCCTCCCCAGCGAAATTTGGATTTTAGGTGCACTGAGATGCGATTTCTGAGCATCTGACATGTCTGAGACACATAATTGAGCGCTCTAATTGAGTTTTAAGAAGGGTGGGCATATTTTTTAAGAGGGGTGGGCCATTTTTAAGAGGGGCGGATTTTACCGTCGGCATTTTTAAGAGTGGCGGGCCGCCGTTTTTAACTGGTGTGGCGAACACTGGATTAGTGATTCTGATGCTGTTTGCATTAATTTTCGAGAGAAAGATAAAGAAAAATATATTTTAAAGAAATATTGATCGGTGGAGGACGGTACAATAACAGTACATAAGGGGTGGTGGACGGTGGAGGACAGCAATTAGCATGACCGTGCTGAATGAGCTGCTCCACAAGTTCCCCAGAAAGGTTTCTGGAGAATTCATGACAAACCTGCTACATCTGTGAACAGATAAAGCCTCCATCAATCAGCCTTCAGCAAGCATTTCCCTCTATGTCACGTCTCGTTCTGTTTGTTCACGAAATGTCTCCCGTCACTTATGGACTTGTGCCAACAGTCGACTCGAATAATCCCATGGTGCAACCAACCCTGCAGCCATATTCCATTACTTACCCAGGTAAACATCATTTCATTGTGTGCAATACCTATCATCAAAGGTTCCTCTGCCTGGAATTGAATTTCAAATGTCATTTTGTATTCATTTTTCCAATGAGGTAAACATTGGTCTCTGTAAATGTCGCCACTTTCAATTCTTCCTGTCGGTGACAGTGGTTTGAAGGTCTGAGACAGCTCTCGACTGGTTCTGATTTGAACCACAACCTTCTTAAATGCCTCTGGCTTGAAGCAGTTCACTGTGAAGACTGCACATTGTCCCAAGTTTGCTCCCGAATTTGGTTCCCAATCCACAGGCAAGCATAAGCTTGCCTGTGGATTACAGTTGCAGTACAATTTTACAAGATTACAGTGCAGTACAATTTTGCCAAGTGTAAACAGATCGAGCCAGATTGTCCCGGTACCAAATGGCATTGTAAATGGGCCTGTCCCACTTATAAATTACAAAGGTCGCATTCGGAAAGTTCCCCAAGGAAGCTCGAGGGAGGCGCGAGGGTGTTTGGAAAGGTATTTGGCAAGTTGCCAAGGGTTCCTCGAGCCTGGCCGAAGTGACCGACTCTCACTTGGGGAAACTCCCGGCATGCATTTCGTTTCCTTTCTTTCAAAATGGCTGACATGGACACGCAAGGCCGGCATGGCCGAACACGCTATACATGTACGTGGAATATTTCACGACTGCAGTGCCACAGTAGTACCTTTCCCTGAGGAAGCGAAAATATTGTTCGGAAACTGGCCTTCACTGGGCATGCTCATAATCCCCGAGAGAAGTGCCAGAAACTTACTCAGGGAAGTTTTCCAAACGCGCTAAATGTGGGATCTGTTCGGGTCGAGCTTGGCATGCTTCAATCAACCAGGCTAGGGTAAAAAAGGTTTTTGTCCTTGCGTGATTGTGGGCTGCTGCCACGTCAACTGACCCAGTCCGCTAACAAGGATAAACCGGCTTCCGTCTTAATTCGTATCAAACCACAAATTGGTCGGTTTGGATTGCCATGACCGATACATCTTGTGGACTTCTTAGCTTATCAGGTCCGTCTAATACGATTACCAATACACTGGCAATGTTTGTTATTGATTGAGTGGGGATTAGTTATACGGTTGAGATTCCCGGCGGAGCTGGTCTGCCGGGCTGAATTGCATTCACCTAATTTGTAAAGACGGCCCGAAGATGGAATGTTCTTTTTTCACTGCATTTGCAGACCGTTGGTGGAATAAAATCCCGGGATTAGCATGGATGGAAAATTAATTTTGGCTGCTTAAAGCGAACTGGTCGTGACAGTCAAGGCGCCCAGATAGAGAATCAAACGCCGCCATGTTGAATCTATTACAGTACTCGCATCGGGAATTTATTGCCTACTAAGAGCATGTGCACAACTGCTGTGGCTTTGGTGCCTTCGAATAGCATTTAGAACACGGTCAACGCAAAATCTAGGCTCACCTAGGGATGTAACCTGCTAAAATACGAAATTTGTAATTTTGAAATTGTGAATTTCGTGGGCCACGAAATTATTCTGAGTGTCTTTTTTGACTGCTGCTAATTCCCTTTAAAGGGAGACATCCGAAAGATATTGCCATTTGGGCACTAGTTGTTCTTGTTTGATTAGCACACAGCGCCATCTGTTAATCAGCGGTGACACTATGCTATGGCACAGGCCCCTGGAGAGCTATCAGTGAGTTTAGAACACGTTTCTAACCAAACGTATCTAAAAAAAACACAACACCTGTCTAAAAACACACCCCGAGCTCACAAATTCATGAGCTCAGGGTGTGTTTTTTACAGACTAGTTTTTTGGGTTAGATACGTGTTCTAAACTCACTGATAGCTCTCCAGGGGCCTGTGCCATAGCGTAGTGTCAGCGTTGATTAACAGACGGCGCTGTGCGCTATTCAAAACAAAAAAAAATTAGTGCCCGCCGGGCAATATCTTTCGGATGTCTCCCTTTAACCCATGTATCAGATTCTGAAAGTTAATAACGTTTTCGTTCAGCAATTAACAACTTGCCTCCAGATTTGAAATTCAGCCACGTAGGGGAGTCTCGTTTGTCAGGCCATATTTTCTTCATTTTGTTGCCAAACGTAATTTACCAATGATAACTAATTGGATATCAGGTAGTCAACACCACAAAGCAGACGGAGGAAGTAATACTCAGCTTCATGATTAATGATATATGGTGTGTGTAAAAGAGGTAATTTTGTTGTTGTCTGATGTGGCCGTCAGCAATAATTTAGCATTGATGATATAACTAGTTACAGTTACATGTAAATGGTTTTCATCTCGTGTTGCTGCTGCTGATGGGATTTGTCGTGTCTCGCTTGAGGTTGAAGTTTTGTGGCACGTCTTTTGGGATGAATGCAGAAAGCTCTTGGAATGTTTTGACTGTAGGCTTGTTTATTGAATTGAGACCTTGTCCTCGGAAGTGACGTCATGATGCAACATTAAGAAAATGGTGCCCGCCATGGAGGGGGACAGACCGAAATGTCACCCCGAGAAAACATTGTTGACCGAGGCCGCTTCGGCCGAGGTCAACAATGTTTTTCGAGGGGTGACATTTCGGTCTGTCCCCCGACATGTGAAGGGCACCATTTTCTATATCGTACCTCTGCATTATAAACGGTAAAATATGACCAAAATTGATCATAATCTGGGGCCTACATGCCGAGTCAGTCGAAGAGAGAAGCGCAGAGTGCATTTCGCGCCATTGCTACCAACAGATGCGATGACGTCATTACGTCACCAAGATGCGACACACATTGAAGTTGCCATGCAGGCACCGCGGACCGGTCGGCGGTAGGCCTACTATTTATCACGCCAGTTTAGCCTGCTATTTCCTCTACCTCATGCAACACTTGATGTATTCGAGTTATATACGCCGATACTACGCCAATCGACACCAAAATATGATTAGATCTGAGCTCGAGTGCCTGACATCTGACTTCAAACATTCGAAGCGGTCAAATGGAAAAAACGGTAGCCATTTTGTTGTCCATGTGACATTATGCCGGGTAACATTAGAAAATGTTACACGGCCACGTGATGCGTATCGGCCAATCAAATTCAAGGATTTTACCTTGAGGTACGATATCACCTGATGTCAAGCTGTGACATCAGTTGACATCATGTGACATCATGGTGCAACATCGTGTGACATGGTGCAACATCATATGGCACGGTGCAACATCACCTGATGTCAAGCTGTGATGTCAGCTGACATGTGACGTCATGGGGCAGCTTCATATGACATGGTGCAACATCACATGACATCATGATGTGCATGCAACATCACCTGACATCATGGTGCAACATCACATGACATCATGGTGCAACATCACATGACATCATGGTACAACGTCACATGACGTCATGGAAAACCCGTTGGATGTCGCACATTTCAATACCGGTAGCTGAAATGTATTTGCAACAAGTAAAAGTAGTAGATCAATGCACAGGCAATCTGAAAGCCCTTGTTAATCATTCAGTGACATCTGACTGGTTTTCCTAGACCAGCACGGATTTCTTGCAGGCCTTCAGTGCTCGCGGTGAAAAGTTTAAAAAATTGGAGATGTGTAACTGTCATGAAAAACCTCATAACTCGAAGCCGCAGGTTTTTCTGTGTATTTTATTACAACATTATTCCAGGTGATTATCTTAAATCATTTGTTTCCAGGCATTTTTATGATTCTACCTTGCCTTGACACATATACCAAGATTGATCTTCGCACCCTTAGCTTCGATATCCCGCCCCAAGAGGTATGTCAAACGTAACGATGGTTTTGTCTTCTGAGATGTTAGGTGAACAAGTGAAGCTGGGTTCATTTTTCCGTGCTACATTTTTTCCGTGCTACATGTTAAAAGCTGGGGATGGATTCAAGAGGTCGAGATGGCCTCTTTCTTACTTACCAAGGCCAATAATGCTATGGCTTTGGCCCTGATGGCAAAAGCCTATGCAATGAGGACTAGCACCACACGGCATCGCTGCGAGCGTTGTGACTGAAATTTCTTTTTTCTAGCGTTATTTCAATTTACTTCTGGGGTGAAAATAACCCGTTTGTTTTGGTCACCCGACAGTAAACCTTACATCATCTTGTAGTAGATGAAAATTTCTCTAATTTCACTGCTTTTTTCCTTAAAATGACGAAATGTGATACCGGTAAATGTATATGTTTTGTCTCATTATTCCTGTAGAAAAACGTACAGGTCACTTTTTCATGAAGCAACGTCAACACCTAAAATGACGTCAATGGCGTCGCTAAGGTCACTTAACTCGCAGCGGCGATCTGTCGGGATAAGCAAAAAATCGACCTCCTCATACAATACATGTACATATATGATATGGATAATGCAGCAGGCAGTGACATGCCGTCCATCCTCCCACAGCAGGGCTTTGGTCTCGTTCCTGTTCATACACTCCACAGCGGATGAAGAGGAGCGAGGTAAAAACCCCTGCTGTGGGAGGATGCATGCCATCATCTCCAGGCTTGTTGAGCTGCGGATCACTGAACCTATAGCAACTCTGCTTCACCTATCGTCTCTGGAGGACAGATCCGGGGTAGGATTTTGCATGGCGCATGACGGTCGATGTTGTCGCCATTAATTGACGGTTTCGTTCACGTTTTATTGCAGGTTTATTTTTTATCCTGCCCTGTCTTGATGAATATCGCAAGGTTGACTTGAGAACTCTGAGTTTTGACATTCCGCCGCAAGAGGTTGGTACTGCCCCCTGAGGGATGCTGACGAGTGTGGCAACTTGGAAACGTACACACTTTTTGCAGAACAGAAATTGGGCATAGACATTTTCATAAATTTTTGCTATCCTGATGATGTGGCTTTAGGGCAAGCAAAAAAATTTTAGTTTATCGTCCGAGTGGTTCTTGAAAATAGGCAAGGGGGAACTTTTTATTTTTGTTTTTTATTTTACTTTGGTACGAAGAAATTATAAAATCAGCTCCTCCTGAGCATGTTATGTCACCACCCCGACCCTCCAAGACTGGATTTTGTCTTGACTTTATACTCAATCACTATGGACAATGTTAAAAAATGCATGAAGAGCACACTTTGGAAACTGTTGTTTACTTATCTACCGCTTGGCGGTGCTGTGATACGCAGTGCGGCACGAAATTCAAACTGATAAAAAAAATTTTAATTTTGCACGGCGCTGAAAATTGGCGCAGGCAGGGGACGATAAACTAAAGATTTTTTTGCTTGCCCTTACCCTGTTGCCTTCAGTCTCATGCTCTTGCATTCCTGAGTTGTGACACCGACAGTCAATTCAAAGTGTCAAACGAATAGTCTATGACAATTATAATATTGCCGTGTTGCCTTGGACCGTGTGCCCTTGCAAGGGCAAGTAAAAGACTCCATCCAAGTGAGGAACATGAGTAGCTTGAGATGGCCTCCGTACTTACCAGGGCCAATACTGCTATGGCTTCAGCCCTGACAGAAAAATCAAATACAAATACGATATTTGGCAGATTCTGAATATGTCACATATCCAGCTTGCCATTTTTCTCAGCATACCTAACACTTCGTGTTCACCACCGTCCACGTCCAAAATAATGCCGACATTTCATTTACTGCTGCGAGGTTTGTATGTATGTTGTGTTTGGCCTATCCATCATTGTTTTGAAGTCTTCTTCCACCAACCTCCGAAAACTAACCAAAATCTTTCAGCATTCAGTTCCAGATTGTGCATACGTCACACGGGAAAAGTTCACATTCCTGACGGTTTGTGAGACCCAGGGCGCAAAACTTTCGAGAAATCATGATTTCTTTGCACAGAAAGTTAGGCGCGTATACACCAAAAACTGGATTCCGACGGGAGAATCAGGGCCGGATGTAGGATTTGGGAAAAGAGGGGGCACCCTGTGCTAGGAACATTAAAATTTGCGGTGATTTCAATGGTTTGCTCCAAATTTTAGAATTTCAAGGTCAATTTTACAGATTTGTTGGCCGAAAGGGTGCACCCCGCCCCCCGAAACCGTGCCTGCCGAGCGGTAGAAACAGGGGTGGATCTAAAATTTGGAAAAAGAGTGGGTGCCCTGTGCTAGGAACATTGAAATTTGGAGTGAATTTCAATGATTTGCGCCAAAATCCAGAATTTCATGGTTGATTTTACAGATTTTTTGGCGAAAAAGTGGAGGCGTGGGCCCCCTTTGGATCCGCACCTGAGAATGTTTGATACGAGAGATTTCTGTGTGGACCCTTCATTGAAATAACCTTGAAGAAATTGGCTTGTTGTAAAACAAGCACACCTCAAACACCTCAAAACACACCGGAATCCAGTTTCAGTCTGTACGCGCCTTTATGCCACTGGTGATCACTCATTCACGCTTCGTTACCATAGCAACCTACCGCGTCCCCTCCCCACCGGTTCCTTCCATTCATGGAAGGCTCAGCACCAAGTTGAGATGTCGTCTGCTCTGTTTTTGCAGGTATATTCTTTGTACTGCCTTGTATTGAGAATTACACAAAAATCGACTTGCGTACCGTTTCATTTGACGTACCGCCACAAGAGGTTTGTCTTAATAACAATATCAGCCTGTGACTTAGATAACAGTCCGATTTTCCAACTGCAGGGTTCGTTGGCAGTCAAGAATCATAGCACTTTCACTGCCTAGGCCAATAGGAGCTGTCGGTCAGTTGACCAATAGGTGTCGCTACAGTCCAATTCAATGCCTAGCGGACACATTCATGGTTGAGTGAGCACCAATCAGGAGAATTTTCTATTGTATAGAGGAACTTCACGTGACGTCATCATTGACGTCATAATTCGCACGTCAGCCATGTTGGACGTCATCTGAAGCTACGAATGCGTTGGACATGACGTCCAACATGGCGGCATCTCGTCGCGGCAGTGACGTCACAATCGTCGCTGGACATCCTTTATAGACGATTCTCCGCAGATCTGCGCACTTCCGCCGATATTGCAACCACAACCTCGATCTGAAACCAGCTGACGCGATGCTATCCATGATTCAGCAATGGTCACCTCTGACGCAACGTCGGCGAAGTCACTGTCGTGGGGTTCTCTGCGTCACATCATTCAGTTTCAGACTGAGGTTGTGGTTGAGATTTTCGGCGGAAGGGCGCAGATCTTTCTCGTTTACGTCAATTTGAGAATTGTCTATTGGTTCGCTAGAACTTCGCTGCCATCTTTTGGTGATAAATGTGGCTGTCTGCTCCTATTTTGTTGAAAAAGAAAATGGGTACCGGGAGAAAAGCTTATAAGGAACCTAGAACCCAGTATTTGGGTATTCATTGGAAAGTGCTCTACGAGAGCTTTCCAATAGGAGCAGTCAGCCCTCGTATTGCCAAAAGATGGCAGCAAAGTTCTAGCGGACCAATGCAAAAGAAACTTCTCTTGATTGGTGCTCAATCAAGAATGAATGGGTCCGATATATGCATTGAATTGGGCCGTAGTGACCCCTATTGGTCAACTCACTGAAAGCTCCTGATGGGGTGACTTTGCCATTGGGAGTGAAAGGGTTATAGAGGTTCTTTACTGACGTCACAACGGTCACCTGACTGCAAAGAATCGGCCATTTTGTCCGTCAAATGGCCAACGACAACATCAAAACTGTCATGTCATGCCATTTGATGTCACGATCTGTGTGTTGACGCTGTGTTCATGCCGTGATGTCGCTTGACATTTTGACGGCCAATAGAGGCTATGCACTGACGTCATCAAATGACGTCATCAATGGGTATGACATCATGTGTTGGATGGAAAATGGACGGAGCACGTGGTCAGATGCACTGCGCCAGCATGTCACAACGTTCCATCCAACATGGCATCACCTCGCTGATGACATCACGTGCATAGCCTCTATATGGCGGCATCGTGTTGCCATGGAAATGTGACGTCACGTGAAGAACCTCTATAGAATGCCCTCTACAGCGGGTGGCATGATAAAAGTGCCCATATGAACCAATAGGAAAATGAACAAATTAAAACACCATTACAACCATGCAGTTGAAAAGCTCTATCATACTGTAAGCTTTTCATTTCATTATTTTATTTTTACTGGTCCCCAGAGATTTTCTGCAGAACCGTCACAAATTCACACCATTAAAATATTCATGGCTTGATTAATAACGTTGTAGTGTTTTTCGCATATGACCATTCATGCCTGGTGTGGCTTATCACTTCTCGATGACGAAAGACAGAGTGATTTAGAATCCGCGATAATCCGCGACCACCAAAAAATTTAATTAGGTTTTTGTCACATTTTCTAAAAGTTATGAAAAAGCAGTTAATTTTTTGGTGCTGTGTGAAGCATTGAATTGCAATGCCAGTGCCATTCATGGGCGAGTTGGCATCACATGTGACATGACTCGAGTATGACAAGAACTGAGAACTGTGTTAAAAAGAACCTTATGATTTGCACAGATGATGAAAAATCCAGCTGGCCAGCTTAGTGGGTATCTGTCCGTTGTATCTGTTCATCCGTCCGCACTGATATTGGTAGCGGCATCAGAAAATTAACCCATTGGACATTTTTTATACCATAACTTTTAAGCGTCTGCCACCGAACCGAAGACAGCATTCAACAGTCATTCTAGATGACCTGTATGTCCACGTGAAGTTTCGCCTTGATCGGACATCCAATATGGCCGCCAGGTGGGGTCACCCAAAAATCATCAAAGTACCATAACTCAGGAGTGACTTGACCGAGATTGCTCAGATTTGATATGTGGCCCCCTCTAGATGATCTGTATGTGAAGTTTTGGCCCGATTGGCCATCCAATATGGTCGCCAGGTGGCGTAACCCGAAAATCATCAATGTGCTATATAACTCAGGGACGACTTGACCCAGAGTGCTCAAATGTGCTATGTGGCTCCCTCTAGATGACCTTTATGTGCATGTGAAGTTTCAGCCCGATCGGACATCCAATATGGCTGCCACGTGGCGTAACCCGAAAATCATCAATGTGCTATAACTCAGGAATGACTTGACCCAGATTGCTCATAACTGATATGTGCCTCCCTCTGTCGTTTATGGTATCTCCAACCAGGTGAGCACATTGTCCATGGACAATTTCATTTATGAAGCAATGAATTCCATGCCAGTACTATTCATGGAGAGTACACATCACATGTGACATGACTCCAGTACGGCAAGAACTATGTTCGAAAGAACCTTATGATTTGCGCTGATGATGAAAAATCCAGCTGGCCAGCTGACGGATATCTGTTCTTTGAATCTGTTCATTCATCCGCACTGATTAGGAAATACCGCAGGAAAATAAATAAAAAATAATCAATGGATATTGGTTGCTGCATCAGAAAAATAACCCATCGGAAATTTTTCGTACCATAACTTTGAAGCGTCTGCCAACGAAAACGGCATTCAACAGTCATTGTAAAGGCAGTGTTATTCATTCCAATAAACCCACGTGAAATACCATGTACCATAGTGGGCGTAACCTTAGAGTTCAGTTCTAAATCATGTAGATGTTCATGTGCAAGTAGCCGCGTACCACATGCGTACTACATGCAGCGTCATGCGTGTACCGTCCTCTTATCTTCCATGGATGTCGCGTGGCGCCTTAAGCCAGGCACACACTGTCCTTAGGGCCTGTGATTTTTGACTGGCGTGACGAATCGCAGTGCCGCAAGTGTTGGTGTGCGGAGAACGCGGTAATCATATCGCAACGATTTTTTGCCGGTGGTCCGTGGCGCAGCCATGATCGCTGGAATCAAATTGATTTGATATTTGTCGGCATCGGATTCGCCGGCGTCCTCACCGCAAGCAGTGTGCGGGGTTCACCGGCGCCTCCCGCCGTACCCATATTCAGGACGGCGTCATTTGTAAACGTCGCCGGTGAATCAGGCACCGGTCAAAAATCACATGCTGTAAGGGCAGTGTGGGCCTGGCTTTAATTGAAAGGCTGTGAAGACGTAACGTCATTTGCGTGTGGTGCGTGGAGGTCACGTGGAGGAGACACGTGACGTGCCCGTACCATATGCAGTGAAGTGGAGCATACCCTCTGTATGATATAGGCGGAGGTACGCGGAAAAAGAAAGTCAATCGTGCTCCATACACTGAAACAGTTTATGTTGTTACAAACTTCACATTTTTAAGATTAATAAAGTAAACATGAAGCTTCAGAACTTTGAACAGAATTTATCGATCCCAGATTCATCGTTAACAACGACTCAATCCTTCGTGGGTGAACCTTCGTGGGCGAGAATCGCGGTTATTATTCTGTTTACAATTCATTTGAATGCTGGAAACAATGTGGAAACATTCCAGGGAAAGTTTTGCTGGAATTTTTTGGAAAAAACTTTGGGACATAATCTTCATATCAATAACTAGTAGGTGCTGAGGGAGTTGAGAGAAAAAAGTTGAAAATCTCAAAATATTTCTGCAGATATCTCTGGGTAGTACTCGGTGTGACTTCTGAATTCGCTCCACGTCTTCACATTCTTGATTTATTTCCTCTCGTAATGGTTGTTTATTTTTCACGTCTGTGTGTGAAATCGAGTTCTGGCGTGCATTTGAAATACTTGACTAGGCAACTTCAACACACCAAATGGCCACTGAGTATCCATCAACTTGCAGTCTGTTTCTTAAGAAAGCAGTGTTCAGAACAGGTTGGTATAAAATGCAGGTTGCAGGTTGACCGACATGCAATAGTATTTCCTATAGAGCTTGTGCAGAGACATCATCACGGAAAAATCCGCCATCTTGATGGTCAAATTGACATCGGCGACCCCATGGTGCACTTTGTCGTCAATGCGTCAACCATGACGCGATCTACACGTGGAGCACTTTGTCGTCGACGTCAGCATGGTGGACCGCCGGTCAAAAGTGACGTCATAATGAGCCACTGCACAAGGTCTATAGATGATTTTGGCTAGCAGCCATCTTGCCAGAATTAGGTCATCGTCATGGTGATTTCCCCACTGGGGGATGGAGAACCAATCATCTGTCACTCTGGAAGCCCGGTGGTCGAGTGGTTAGCGCGCTTGACTACCAACTGTGCAATGGGTCGGCGCGAGTTCGACTCCGGGCGAAGGCATATAATTGTGAAACAAAATTGTGAACAAATTGAGGGTCCGTCGGATGGGACTAAAAGCCGTGGTCCCTTGTACCTGAGTGTCTATGCCAGGGCAAGTAAAAGACCCCACACAGGTGGACAGTAGCCTGTCGTGGACTCCATACCTCCGGCAAAAACCCAACAGGGTTACGACGCCGGTAATGATATGATGATGATGATGATGAAGAAAATGCCCATGGTGATGACCTAATTTTGGCAAGATGGCTGCTGGCGAAACTTATCTATACATCTGACTTCATCATTGGACACTAACACGTACCCTAACCTGCTACCTGCACTTTATACCGGCCGGTTTAGAACCAGTAGATGTATGCAGCGCATTTACACACGGCATCTGTTGTACAAATGTGTATGCATCATGTTCCTGCTGAACTGTTTGCTCAGTAAACAGACCAGGTTCATACAGAACACTTCTCTCTCCTTACTTTTGTTCACGTTATTTTGTGTTACATGTAGTGCCAGCCCTGAATGTTCATCTTCGATGATCGAAGGCCGATCTGCTCACCACTGCGTTACATTGCACATCACCCTTCGAGAAATAGACCGGTCCACAGCGAATCCTCTGCCTCTCGAAGAGGAGGCCAATCAGAACAAGTGTTGAAAAATTTGAATCGTGGTACAGATAGTGGTCGACCGGTAAGGTTGGCATCGGGCCAAGATACGCCGTGGACCGGTCTATTTCTCGAAGGGTGATGTGCGATGTAACGCAGTGGTGAGCAGATCGGCCTTCGATTATCGAAGATGTGAATGTTAGACCTGCAATGGGGAACCCAGTGAAATACTGCTACTGTGAGTGGTTGTACCTTTTTTCGACATCTCGGTCCATGTTCCACTCCGTCAAGGACATCGTGATGCGACGACATTGCGTTGCTTTGCTCTGTTTTTGACGTCTTTGGTATGACCGCTAGCAGCGCCGACCTATTCGGGTTCTCCATTACCAGTTTGACTGCTTTGACTCATTGCGTAGCAAGGGACAAAGTGACTATTACTTTAAATAAAAAAGGATGTGTTGACTGTTCATTTGCATAACAAATGGCGAAGTGACTGTTCATTTGCATAACAAAGGACAAATCAGGGGCGGATCCAAGATTTCGGAAAAGAGGGGGCACACCCCGGGGGGCACACTGTGGTAGAGACATTGAAATCTGCGGTGAATTTCAATGATTTGCTCCAAATTTCAGAATTTCACGGTCAGATTTGTCAGAATTTACAGATTTGTTGGCTGAAAGGGGGCATGCGCCGGGTGCGCCACCTGGACCTGCGCCTGCAAATTGACTGTTCATTTGCATAACAAAGGATGAATTGACTGTTCATTTACATAACAAAGGACGAATTGACTGTTCATTTGCATAACAAAGGACGAATTGACTGTACATTTGCATAACAAAGGATGAATTGACTGTTCATTTACATAACAAAGGACGAAATGACTGTCCATTTGCATTACAAAGGACGAATTGACTGTTCATTTGTATAACAAAGGACGAATTGACTGCTCATTTGCATAACAAAGGACAAATCGTGACTGTTCATTTGCATAACAAAGGACAAATCGTGACTGTTCATTTGCATAACAAAGGACAAATTGACTGTTCATTTACATAACAAAGGATGAATTGACTGCTCATTTGCATAACAAAGGACGAATTGACTGTTCAGACTTCAGATTATCCATTGCCAAATCAAAGGACTTGGGTTTTGGACGTTTTCCTCGTTTTTTTGTTCGTTCACTTTTTGTTTCTGATTGAGCTGTTATCAGAAGTCACACTGGTAAAGTATCCTTTGCTTGTGGTAGCATTCTATGCTTTAATGGTCGTCAAACTTCAGTCTTAATCATACACACCCCAAATGTCCCATTTCTTTGGAATGAAGAACCCGCAGAACTTTTTTTCCCGACAGGGCGGCGCTGTGAGCGGTTGTACCGAAGACGTCAAAAACACAGCAAAGCAACGTAAAGCCGGCCATACACGATCAATATTATTGCACAATATGGGGCCAAAAATAGGGACATGTGCTTTTAGCATGATGGGTGGAAGAAAGATTGGCAATGATATCGCCCATTTTGGCCCTCATATTGGGCAATAATATTGAACGTGTATGGGCGGCTTTAGGCCAGGTTTACATAGAGAAATACAGTATACGGACACATGGGTGAACAATGGCCATGACCATAAAACCTTTGTTCGCCCGCGTGTCCGTATACCGTGTATCTCTATGTAAACTTGGCCAAATGACATCGCATCATGACGTCAAGTGCAACACGGACCGAGATGTCGTAAAAGGTACAACCGTTCACAGCGCCTCCTAGTGGCGGTAGTTCTGCAGGTTCTTTATTGATGTTTTCCTTTGCGTAATCATCCCGTCTGCTGTTTTAGTGGCTTTTCTCCAAAATAAGGGAGACTTATTACCAATTCAAAAAGGATAATTGTACTTGCATGTCTATGCCTTTCCACAAACTCCCAATTCATTTGAATGTAGCGTAGATAGTTTTTATTGTGCGACATGATGCATGATATGTTCTGTTTCTCTGAATAAGGCCTTTAGATGTTCTTCACTGACGTCACAACGGTCATGTGACTGCAAAGAATCGGCCATGTTGGCTGTCAAATGGCCGCCGCTGCCGACATCGAAATTGTCACATCATCACATTTTGACATCATGATCTGTGTGTCTGTCGATGCTGTGTTCATGCCATGATGACGCTTGACATTTTGACGTCATGGAAATGTGACGTCATGTGAAGAACCTCTATAGCGTAGCTGGAGGGTTCTTCTTGTGCGACATGATGCATGATGTTGTACCGGTATATGTTACTCTGAATAAGGCCTATTTTGCCTTGTGCTCACCATGTGCAGTCAAATTTTTCCTCGACTTCTCTGTCCTACACAAGGATCTACATGTACGTAGCCTACCCACATTTCATCAGTAAGCCCTGAATCATAATTTTAAAAAATCACATGAAAAATTTGATCTTGTGCTGCGTTAGAGCTTGGAGGAACTCCTCCAAGGTTAGAGGCAAAAGGGGCGTTAGGATCCGAGTGCATTGATATTCTATGTAAATCAGTGAACATGCAACTTTCATGTACTGTAAAACGACAATCTTGCATTCCATCACTGTGTGTAGTTCTCCCTTGTAAAACGTTTGGTACCAATTTCTTCATGGATGCATGCCATTTGAATGTGTATGCAGGTTTTGCTTAACTCATCTGCACCAGGTTTGAGCAGGCAGTATGTATGTGTATGCCAGGTTTTGCCTGACCCATCTGCCCAGAGGTTTGAGCAGGCAGTATCTTTTGTTGAAATTTCTTGAATGCCTTGGATGAATTGAAAATATTTCAAGAAAAGTTCTTCAAAATATTGATAGGAACAAACTTGCTTAAAAAATTTTCAACAAACACCATAAGATGTGACAAAACTGATGAAGTTGCCGTCTGCTTGACTCTGGGGGAAGATGAGTAAGCCAAAGCTGCTCAGGTCAGACGGATCCTAGGAATGGGGGCAGTCAACCAACGGAAGCATTAATTCTGCTACCCTCCTGCAGCAGAATTTGGGGTATAGAGGTTCTTCACTGATGTCACAACGGTCACGTGACTGCAAAGGATCAGCCATGTTGGCCATAAAATGGCTGTCGACGATGTCAAAACTATCACGTCATGACAAGTGACATCACGATCTGTGTGTTGATGCTGTGTTCATGCCGTGACGTCGCTTGACATTTTGACAGCAATATGGCGGCAGCGTGTCGTCATGGAAATGTGACGTCACGTGAAGAACCTCCATAACCGGTAGAACCATTCCATGTTCCATTTCCTCCATGATGTCTAAGCTCTTCTCAGACGAATATCAATTTCCTGTTGACCACCGGGAACTCTGCAAACAATCCATCATATCATGATGGGGGTTGAAGTTTCCCCAATATAGAATAAATCAGCCATTTTCATTGATCAGTTGCCCAGGATGGAGAACCAAGCACGCACATTAAAATGTGCTGCCGAGGTGTTTCTTGCAGAAGACATGGAAGAAACCTTCTATAGAGCTTGTGCAGGTGACGTCATCACGGAAAAGTCCGTCATATTGATCGTCAAATTGACGTCAAATGATGTCAGCGACCCACGTGGTGCACTTTGTCGTCAGTGCAAGTGGAGTGTGTGTGTGTTCAACCATTACGCGATCTGCACGTAGCGCACTTTGTCGTCGACGTCAGCATGGTGGACCGCCGATCAAAAGTGATGTCATAATGAGCCACGGCACAAGCTCTATTGCCAAATATGAAAGTACAGAATCTTCTACTGATGCATTTTTGCTAAACTCCTGCAGTTTCTAACCGCTACCCATTATGTTACCCGCACTCTGAAACTGCTTCAGTTGATGCATTCCTCAAAGTATCACTAATAGACGGCGTTAGCTGTCAGATTCGGGAATCCCTGCTGGGAATCAGCCACGAGTATGAATATACAGTGTACATTTTGTACATGTATCTTAGCCAATCAGAAAGTGTGTTAAGGTGGCGGGCTATACCTATGGCCAACTGAACACTGGAGACGAGTGTACATTTTTGCTGGCAATGGCGTGCTGTTGTATTGTATTAGATTTTTCCATCAGGGCTGAAGCCATAGCGTTAGTGGCCCTGGTTAGTATAAAAGAGGCCATCTCAACCTACTCATGTTCCTCATTTGGATGGGGCCTTTTACTTGCCCTTGCAAAGGCACAAGGTACGCGGTACCACGGCTTACTGTCCCATGTGACGGACTGAAGAGCCAGGGGTGATTAATCCCTCCAGAGACCTGCTGCTTGCTAAACACACGTGGTAACTACTATGTACCACTCAATGTTATCAAGGCCACGATTGCCACGCAGACAAAAGCACATCACTTAGTCCGGGCCTCGTACCACATAAACCTCCTTTTACTTAGCGAGGCAAGCTAAAGCAATGACTAATTCTGGTAATCATACAGTATGTGGACCTTTCATTATCAAAAGTACCAGTGCAGTTGTCATTAGCTTCAGATTATTTGGTGAATGATCAAAATTGATCACTTCCTTGGTCTGTTACCACCAAAACAGAGAAGAATATGATTCCAGCAATAATCGGCCAATCTTTTCACCATTGTTGTTAATACCAACAGCTGTGCCGCCGTTTGTCAAAAACCAGAGCCTAGCGCCATGAGATCAATTATTTGATGGTAATTCTTTTGCGTGTTTTACATGATCTATGCCTCCATCACGTTCCGGTCATTCTAAATTGCGTTCGTGATTTATCGACTGCGGTTTGCCGGGGCGTAATGACGTGAAATAACACCAGGAATCAACGAGGGAGTGGTCTGATGTGACAGTCGCCCCTGGCCTGGTTCGCAGTGGTCGACGGAAGCCATTGTAGTTGTTGTTTGACCAAATCATCTTTTTGTATTGCGTGTATTAGACTTTTCCATCAGGGCCGAAGCAAAGCATTATTTGCCCTGGTGAGTACGGAAGAGGCCATCTCAAGCAACTCATGTTCCTCACTTGGATGGGGTCTTTTACCTGGCCTTGCAAAGGGACAAGGTACAAGGCACCATGGCTTAGGCCTACTGTCCCATGCGACTGACTGAGTGGAATAATCCAATAAGACCAAGTCTAAATATCAAGAAGTCAACTTCATGAAACTTGCGAATTTTCGATCGTCTTCCTCAGGCAATTTTCAGTTGGAGAGATCAGAAAAGACCAAGTCTAGATATTGTATTTGTATGTTTCCATCAGGGCCGAAGCCATAGCATTACTGGCCCTGGTAAGTATGGAAGAGGCCACCTCAAGCTACTCATGTTCCTCACTTGGATGGGGTCTTTTACTTGCCGTTGCAAAGGCACAAGTTACAAGGCACCACGGCTTAATGTCCCATGTGACCGACGTAAAGAGCCAGGGATGATTAATCCTGTATGACCTGGGCTGGAACAAGCACAGCAAGCACTTTGTCAATTCAGTGCCGGACATTCTCATAAAACTGTAGCCTACCTTAAAACGTTAAAGTTAAAAGTTTGGGTTTATAGTCTGATATCAAGTACGGTAGAGGTGTCATCCAATTTCACACTTTAACCCCAGTCTGTCCTGAGACCTTTCAGTAGAATAGACGATATCAGTCCAAAAGAGCGCAGCACCTGACGGTAACTACAGCGTCACGACGTCCCGTACTCATTCCATGACATCTTGACTTGAGATGACGTCATGATCGCTGGAACAAGTGGAGGTTTTTCGAGTGACGTCACCACGTTCAGAATGGGGGACGGGACGTCGTGACGCTGTAGGCCTAGCAAGTTACCGTCAGGTGCTGCGCTCTATTGGAGTGATAGAGTCTATTCTCGGCGCTCAATCGAGCATTTCTGATCGGTACCCATTTATACACCTGGGTGGAGAGAGGCCAGTAAGGCAAAGAGACTTGCCCAAAGTCTCATGCCACATGGGATTTGAACCCGGGACCCTGCGACTGCTAGTCAGAGACCCGAACCACTACCTTCCAGTGCACGTGAAAGGATCCAATGAGGACCTCCTACGAAAAGCTCCAAGGATATACTCTAGATTCGTTCTTCTAAGGTTACTTTACTGAACACCCATATGACCGCCTACACTATTGAATATGCATGGCAAAATAAAGAGCTGTAACGCAAGACTCACTCATTGGTCAGTTATGTTGAATAGAATCAATCTTTGTATGAATTGTGGGCTAGGCCTAAACAAACCTACAGCATGAATATCTGAAGTAACCTTAGAAGAACGAATCTAGAGTATTTCATGCAGTTTGCATCCGTAGGAAAAGTGAAATTAAAACTTCCATTAAGCACTCCACTCTGACATGAGTTAATTAATTTGAAATCTCAGATGTTCAACTTCGAGATTTTATTCAAATCTTTCCATATATTCCATCCATGAACCACGACCACATCGTCATTGCAGTTTGTAAACAAAGTCGACAAGTTGAAAACTGACTGTAGATTCAATTAATGGGAGTGCAATTTATATTTGTTAGTTTAAATTGAATTTCAGAGCCAGTAGTCTGGTTGGCTTAGAGCATTATGCTTAGATCGTGATACTTGTTGATATGGGGTGACACATAAGTTAAGTGGACTTCAGACTCACGTGTTGAAAATTCATCAGAACACACTAAAGTTAAATGGATTTCTGCCTGATGTGCTGAATTTTTTTGGCCTACATGTATGAACCAACCTTATGGTTCATCAGATTCCATGACCTGTCATGCACGGGTTCATGGTACAATGTTATGGCCTGTGGACCTAAAGTTAAATGAGCACGGTATTGGATCTCAAATGCGTTATTTGACTGCCGTAGAGGGAGCCACCTAGCGGCAGTAAGACGAACTACAAAAATGCATTACAAAATATACGCAGTAAATCGGGTCATTCGCCGAGACGTAGTCAGACCCTTGGGTTGGAGAGTGGCGCGCGCAGTGGCGCCGGCTGTGGCAATACCGTGGCAATACCGTGCTCCTTTAAGGTTAAGTTTGGGTTTATATTCTGATATCAACAATGGTAGAGGTGTCATCCGACTTTACACTTTAATCCCAGTCTATCCTGAAACCTTTCAGTAGAACTCAGATGAGCTGCTCATTCAGCGCTACAATCTGAGCATTTCCAACCGGTACCCATTTATTCACCTGGGTGGAGAGAGGCCAGTAAGGCAAAGAGACGTCCCAATGTCTCACGCCGTAGCAGGATTCGAACCCGGGACTCTCTGACCGCTAGTCAGAGACCCATCTTCGATAATCGAAGGCCGATGTGCTCACCGCTACGTTACATCGCACATCACCCTTCGAGAAATAGACCAGTCGGCGGCGTATCTTGGCACAATGCCAACTTTACCGGTTGACCAATCATATTGCATTTTATATCGTGTCTTCGGCTACCACTCTTTGTACCACGATTCAAATTTTACAACACCGATTCTGATTGGCCTCTTCTTCTCGAGGCGGCAGATATGCCGTGGACCGGTCAATTTCTCGAAGGGTGATGTGCGTTGTAACGCAGTGGAGAGCAGATCGGCCTTCGATTATCGAAGATGCAGAGACCCAAACCACTACACCACCGTGGCACCCCATGGTCTGTCATACACAGTTCATGGTACAATGTTGGCCTAAGAACCAACCTAATAGTTCATCACATTCCATGACCTGTGACAGTTGATGCCAACATTGCTCGGTTTCCAAGCCACCGGGAGCTTATTGATGAAACCGTCACCAAAAAACTCCGCCCACGTCATCCCCAGTTCTCTTTCACACCTTTATGCAATCGACCACCAGTATAGCGGTAATACCTGTAATTAT
>NMRB01000448.1:217394-248143 GCA_002633025.1 Notospermus geniculatus | reverse complement strand
GTGATAATAACAGAGATTTCGCTGATATTCGGACTCCGAATTGTGAAAATCTCCCGTCGGATCTATAGGCCTACATGACATGTATGACGTCGCGTCATTTCGCCAGCGACGTCATGTTAGCGACGTCAATGACGTCAGCGACGTAATGTTGCCCTCGTATCGTAATGTTACCCTCGTAATGTTACCCCCGAGGGTAACATTACGTGACGTCACGTCGATTTGCGTCGACTTGAACGTCACGGCACGGTGATTTTTTCCATGACTGACGTAACGTCGTATTCCAGTAACGTCGCCTCCAGCGGGAGACATGACGCTCTGCGACACTGATAGTGGTGTGCTAATCACAAATGCAGCAGCCACCAAAGGATATCTTGACATTGGTGGTTTTTGGGACGTTGCGGCCTGGGACGGATTTTCCCACATATCTTACACATATCCTTGAATAAGATGGTTTTCGGCGGGCGCCCCGTGGGACACTGGCCAGTCATCGGCTGATGTCTGTCGGATTTTGTTCCGACGACTTGGAAAATGGTTGGCCGATACCGTCCAGTCCCCACTGATGTCCCAGGGGGTATCGACTCGCTGTCCGTCCGGCAACCGGGTGACTTTGTAGATTGGCCGGACATCCGAGGGGACTCGGTCGCGCACCCTTGGTTGGCTGAGGGATACCTGTTGGACTTCGACCAGTGTCCGGAGGATATCTGCGGCCCCCCGGGTGACGGCCAAAAGTCGTCTCCGATCTACTCAGTGCCTGGTGGGGGACTGACGGGTGGCTGGTGGGAGCCCGACGGGCGTGTCAAGGATTATGAAGGATCCCCTAGCGAGCTGGGTTTCAGTCACTACTCGCCGCAAGAAAATAACTCCGAGTTATTTTCTTCCGATCACCTAAGCGGCGCGCTACTGAGCTCAGGACAGCCGTAGGTGTCCTCGGGCCACCAGCCGGCAACCCGTCATTTTCCCCCTTTTTTAGCCCGTTCGGGTGTCAGAAACACATCCTTGGCAGAATCGGTGGAAATGTGACTGAGGTATAAGCTGGTCAATGTGTGTTATGGTGGCGTCGGTTAAACCTGTGATGATGGCTTGTGATTAGACCCCTCGTCAAACAGCGCCATCTATTGATGCGTCAATCATGCGAGTGTTTAGTGGGTCTATACCTATGGCCAACTGAACACTGGGCATGAGTGTACCTCACTGAAAACGGTTAGTTTGAAGCCGTTGACGACCCGCTCGCCTGAGTGTAATTCAATGAGACAAAAACATTACCGCAAAGATAAACTAACTTGTCGGCCACCAGTCAACAACCTGGGACTTCCGTTAAATCTACTCAAATCATTTTCCTTCCCATCAGTCGTCAAGAGTGCCGTTACAGTCCAGCACGTCAGCTAAAACAGTGTCCTGCTATCACGGTTGTCTAGACAACGCCATTACGCCAGAACCGGTCAGCAAAATTACAGTTGTTGCGGGACCGTTATGTCAATTTAATTTTCATTTGCGACTACAGGTAGATGGGTTGGTAGTTCTGCCTGTACGTGACAAATTACTCGTTTAAACCTCGTCATTATGATCGTGTAGCAATTAGCAACAAACGCAGGTAGCGTGAGCATGAATTAATTATCCTGCTGTGACCTTGCGTCGATGGGAGTGAAGCCGTCGGGAAGTTTGAGCTGACAAGTTTGAAAATTGTCAGTGCTTGCAGTGCCAGAATAAAAAGTGAAAAAAAATTTAAAGTTTGCGTTTATAGTCTGATATCAACTACGGTAGAGGTTCTCATCCGACTTTTCATTTTAACTCCAGTCTGTGCTGAAACCTTCAGTACAACTCAGATGAGCTGCTCATTCAGCGCTACAATCGAGCATTTCTGACTGGTACCCATTTATACACCTGGTGGAGAGAGGCCAGTGAGGCAAAGAGACTTGCCCGAAGTCTCACGCCCAGTGGGATTCGAACCCGGGACCCTACTGCTAGTCAGAGACCCGAACCACTACACCACCGGCTCCCAAATCTCGCCATGATATCAGCAAATATCATGCAACCGAGCAGGTGCAAACTGAAAATTTCAGTTGCAATAACATCCCAAATCTATAATATTCCATTTCTACTCGAACGCAAAACGTCAGTGTGCCGAAAAATTTAAAAAGGAAGTTTGCAATCTGTAATGTGCTGAGCTGCTGAAGTGTTTTAACAAATACAGCTGTGTCAGCATCCGGGGTTTGAGAGGCAAGTTCGTGTTTTCCAACCGGCGTGATGAAATTGAAGGGTTTGGCAGCTGATAATTTGACAATCCAATCCAGCCTGATAATAAAGATATAACCTATAATTTTTAGCTCACCCGTGAGCTCTTACAATGGTGCAGCGTGCGTCGTCCGCCTCCCCTTTGGCCAACAAAAATCTGTAAAATCAACCCTGAAATTCTGGAATTTGGTGCAAATTTCAATGCTCCAAGCACAGGTCGCCCCTCATTTCCCAAATCCTGGAGCTTTGAGTTGGCGATAATGGCTGAATTCTCGATCTTCTACATGATCGTTCAGGTGCTAAATGGCCATTCTTTAAGCTAATGTGTTTCTAATGGCCATTAAGCCTTGTTCAATCTATATGAATTAATTGCTTACCTGTTTCTCGTATCATTACATTTATATTGAGTTAAATGATTGAATAAATCATTGTTTAACCCAACAGAGCCCACGCCGCCCTAAACCGCCCTGTTGTGAGCCGCCTAGGAGACCACACCCACTTTTTGACAAAAAACCCATCAATTACTGCTGGCAGCACCACAAACCGCCATGTTGCCAGTGCCGATACCGCCATAAACCGCCTTGACTCATTGTGCAAGTTTCTATTCAGCTTAATGCAGTGGCATTTCGTGGCGGTTCAGGGTGGTGTAAGCTACAGATGGAAGTGCTAAAAAAATTGGCGGCTATGTTGAGTTAAAGAGGCACAGAATTCCTTTTCCTATCCTGCGCTAAAGATACCCGCATAAGGGAGACCTCTATTGAAAATGTTGTTGAACTACTGCTTATCAACCTCACCCCACGTAAACTCTCGTTCCTAGGGTATCCACCTACAGTACCAGGCACAATTGACCTCCCTGAATCCGCGTACCTTCCCCGTATGTGACGAGGAAGGTAGGCTTCAGTTCATCGCGTACCGGTATGGTATGGGTACATCACGCGTCTCTGTTGCGTGACGTCGGGTGAATGACGTTACGTCTTCACTGCATGCCTTCCATGATGCTGCGCCACGTCCGCGGAAGATACGAGGACGGTACGTGAATGACGCTGCATGTAGTACGCGGATGGTGCGCGGCGCGGAAGGGAGGTCAATTGTGCAAGGTACTGTACATGTATGCATTGTATTGTAATCATACATTCTCCTACACTGGGGTGAAAGGCGAAACTACGGTATTGGAGAATTATGCAATCACTGATGGTGGCGCTGACTGTCGACAAAAAGTGGCGATATCATGGCCCCTTTAATCCTCGATCATAAAAATGCTTTTTGGTACCGTGTCATCATCTGATATTGATGACCGAGGATTTTGCCGCGAGGATAAAGCCACACATTTGAAGGAAAAAAAATCTCTAATATCCTTGCCGCTGTCACAAATCATAAATATTTCATTCTTTCTGGGGGCAAGGTTGCATTAATCCCATTGTTAGTCGCGGTTATTTGGACTGTTCGGGCTACGATAAGAGACTTCGTGTTAAATAAATAATAGTGATAATGAAATAAGGCTTTTATTTGGCAATTTCCACTAGATTGGTATGCCGATCCTCTGCTAGGTGGGTTTATGAGATGAAAGTAGCTTATTAGAATTTTGCGGTTTGCTATTTAAAGAGGTGGAAAAACCACCGTTAAAAATGACATCATTCTCGCTCAAGGGGAAAAGTAACAACACGGTGAAAACGGGGGCAACTACTCGTGATGTAGGCCTATCTAAAGCTGCCCATACACGTTCAATATTATTGCATAATATGGGGACCAAATGGGTGGGGGTGGAGGATCATGGTACCAATCTAAATTTCGACTGAATACCATCTGAAAGTGCTTAATATATTACCTCAGTCTCTCCAGAAAACTTTTTTGGGAACTCAAGGAGCAGCTTATTCACCAAAGCTCCTTGACTGTATCAGATGGGCCAGTTATAAGTTTCCCATGCATCTGCACGCTCAGCAAGCTTTCAATTAGTCTAAGCTACGTGCAACCACTCCGATATTGACCAAGAATTATTCCTAAGATCCAATTATCAGCTTTCCGGCAAAAAAGTGGCAATTAGAATTTGCCGTCGTCGCTGCGAGGTCGGCATGACATCAACAAGAGGTTGTGGAGTGGGGGATCGATCTTAAAATCGCTTGCTCAAATGAGACATCATGGGCCGTATTTACGAAGCGCGATTAGGCCAACACACGTGTAAATTCATAGTTATTCAGGTTAAGGGCCTAGAAAACCATTGTGTTGCTACCTGGTACGCTCCTTGATTGGCAGCATTTACCCACAGGATAACCACACGCGGTTAACATTCCTCCGTTTACGTGCAGGAGGATCGAAGAAAAGAGTTGAATAACTCTAAACAAGGCCTGTAGGTTGTTTAAATTTTTCTTTTGTCCTCCTACAGCTCTAGCGTAAAATGGAAATACCTAGTATGTCACATTTTGGTACTTTCGAGAAAAATGGGTGTATGTTTCCAGGTCCAATATCAAGAGTTGGATCTGTGGACTGAGTTATTGGGGTTTTCCATTTTACGGAAAATGCCCCCTGGAGAGCAGAATGTACGTCAGATCGCAAAAATTTTTGGTCCTGTATCGAGTCCTTCCTAGGGCCTATCACTCCACCGGCTTTCATGACCCTGGGCCTTGCGGTTGCGAAACGTGCCAGTTTCACGGACTACAGACAGACAGACAGACAGACAGACAGACAGACAGACGGACGCCACTCAGTATACATATGAATAGCTCCGCTGACCTTTGGTCAGCTGAGCTAAAAATGTGTTATTTAACAGAATTAAATGCGACTTGCTATGTTTTTCCTTTGTTTTCATGCTGACTTTGCAAAGGTAAAAACCTAGTAAGTCACAATTCTGATGCTTATTGATGTCTCTTGGGGTAATAAATGAGACAACTTGTGTATAGACAAATAGAAATGTTATTAATTTGAAATTTGAAACCATTTCGAACTTCCTAAACACTCTAACACTCTTCAGTTACTCACCTGCGGTACAGAGGAAAAACATAGCAAGTTACAGGTCCACATCACTACACAAAGCAGGCAAGTGTGCTCTTACTAGGTTTTACTTTGGGAAGCAATGACCGAGTGGTGCACTTACTATGTTTTGCCTCTCTCATTCTGAGGCTTTGGCGGACATTTTGTAAAAAAAACTTTCTATTATGATGAAAAAAATACCTACTGAATACGAATTTGGCCTTAACTCATTTTTTCCAAAAATGTGACTTACTAGGTATTTCCATTGGACGCTAGCGCTGTAAGTGCATGTGCCTGTAGGTCTACATGTTAGAAAAGCGAAATACCAAAAAGGAATCGCCCAGATTCGGATTCGAACCTCCAAGTTTCGGGTTGGAAGACCAGCGTGTTTTCCACTAGACCAGCGGTCCGTTGTGTTTATTCGAGTTCTTTTTCTCGGCGAAGTTATTGCGTATTGGGGTATTGTCGTCGCCAGGTTTCACAATGGGGTAAATGCCTATGTAGGCCTATTGTCCGTTCATCGAGTATTGATCATATGACTGAGGCTACAGGAAAGGCACAATAGGGCCATGACACGTCAGACATTCGGTGATCTCGAGGAATACTTGTGAACAAAATTTTCCGCTGTCGGCTACTTTTACTATCAGGATATCTATCAGGTGAGCATTCATTCATATTACTTTCCGTCTTTTTAGCTCAGCTGACCAAAGGTCAGCGGAGCTAGTCATATGTATACTGAGTGGCATCCGTATGTGTGTCTGTGTGTGTGTGTGTCGTCCGTTAAACTGGCACGTTTCGCAACCGCAAGGCCGAGGGTCATGAAAGTTGGTGGAGGGATAGGCCCTAGGAATACCATCGAAGGATTATCCAAAACCCTGTGAAAACTGCTCTGGCGCCGCAAACCGCGACGGAATCCGTTGTACTGGAAACAGGCCTTTATAAAGGCCTGTTAGTCCGGCTTCACGTCTGTCGCATGGGACAGTAAGCCCGTGGTGCCTTGTACCTTGTTCCTTTGCAAGGGCAAGTAAAAGACCCCATCCAAGTGAGGAACATGAGTAGCTTGAGATGGCCTCTTCCATACTTAGCAGGGCCAATAATGCTATGGCTTCAGCCCTGATGGAAAAATCTAATACAAAATACAAACATCATTGCCTGTGGTCTAAAAGCATACAGTTACAAAATGGGGCCAATTGCCCTCCATCGTATAGCACTGATACTGTTGTAATGGATATTGCTATACCATTGCTAACTGAGCGATCGTATGAATTGCCAGGAAGCTTACGCCTTCATTTATCGAACTGCTTTGAACAACATAGCTGATATCGTTGATTGATAGCGTAGCTTACACGCACCTGCCCTGTAACTGATGAGTGATTTTAAACTGCCTTGGTTTGCATCTGCTGTAGGTTTGTTACTGTTGTTGGCGATGTTTATTCACTTCTGATGAAATAAGAAGAGTCGATATGAAGCCGGAGCAAACGAACCTATTGCCACTATGTGGGAGACTTTTCTGCCGTTGGCGGCCACCACCTAGATAGATAGATAATTTGAAGCTTCATAACCCTTTTGGATCTTAAGCTTATTATTATACTACGGTGTGGAGTGCACGACAGGCTACTGTCCACCTGTGCGGGGTCTTTTACTTGCCCTGGCATAGACACTCAGGTACAAGCGACCACAGCTTTGAGTCTCATCTAACAGACTCTAATTGGTTCACAGCTTTTCGCATACCGGTACATGTCCTGGCCAGGGATCGAACCCACGCACTGACCCTGTTAGGATTGAAAGTCAAGCGTGTTAGACCGCTCGACCACCAGGCTAAGACCTGTTACTGGTTCTTGAACGTCATGGAATTTGACGTCACGGAGAAGAAATGCACGCCATGACGTCATCCATAATGACGTGGAGGCCATGGGTTATGTCTGGGACATCAAATGATGTGACGTCCTAGGACTGCCAACAGGTGGCCTCTAAGGCCGTGTTCACATAGAGCTACACGGTACATGGATATGCCGGCGATCAGTGGCTTCACAAAGGGTTCATGACCATGAAGGTGTAGCCCTATGTGAACCTGGCCTAACGGCAGTTACATCTCCCTTCAGATATGTACGTTGCAACAACCTGTCCGTTCTTACGGCTCGCTACCAAACTCATTTTCCCAATAGTTGCTATTCGTATTAAGTGCCCCACAAATCTTGTAATATGGCAGCGCAAACAAATTTAGCCATCGGAATCTGTCATGTTCAGCTATGCCATTACATATCGACGAGGAGTAAGGCGACAAAAATGGAGTGCGGCCATTTCTGTTTGCGACCGAAGATGGCTACTGCGGTCGCTGAGTCTACTCGTGGCGAAATTGCTGGTATTTTTATGGTCCCATTCCGTTACAACTTTGACTATAACTCACATCTTGAAGATAAATTTATGTACTAGTACCAGCAAAACAACAATTTGTGGTTTTCCTTGGGGTATTGTCATTGTTTTACTATGGTATAATTTCTGTTGTCGATCAGTTGTATGATGGGTACACATATAGCGTGTTCGATTACTTCCACCGGCCAGGCACAAGCGCTTTCTCAGACATGCACATTGGAGGCCAGTAAAAGAACACTGTCGTGTTAGACACGAGTAAAGTGTCATGGCGGATGCGCTCTGATTGGCCAAGTGCGTCTGCCGTGACGCTTTACTCGTGTCTAACACGACAGCATTTGATTTCTTACATTGAAGGACGAGTCATCTCTGTCCGAAGGGGGAGACGGTGCATTGAACCCCTTGCAGCTACTATATGGCACGGCTTAACCGGCCAACCATGGAGGATTTCCTTTATCGCCTAGTAGTTAGCGCGTTGGCCTCTGAGCTAGAAGTTAAGCAACATAGAGTGCGGACACTACATGTATGGCATCTTCGATAATCAAAGGCCGATCTGCTCACCACTACGTTACATCGCACATCACCCTTCGAGAAATAGACCAGTCCGCGGCGTATCTTGGCACGATGCCAACTTTGTCGGTCGACCAATCATATTGCACTTTATATTGGGTCTTCCGCTACCACTATTTGTACCACGATTCAAATTTTACAACACCGGTTCTGATTGGCCTCCTCTCCGAGAGGCAGCAGATACGTCGCAGACCGGTCAATTTCTCGAAGGGTGATGTGCGATGTAACGCAGTGGTGAGCAGATCGGACTTCGATTATCGAAGATGCGTGTATGGGTGACTCGGGCACATGCAATACAGTTTTCAGTGCTTTGCTTTTCTTACAAATCCAACTGCATCCTGGCTCCATCTGTAGAAATAACTCATTTGTTTCCACTGTTGTCAGCACATCTACTACTGTAACCTTACCTTGCTTTGGGGACAGTATACAAGGAAGCTGACAATCTGTAATCCAGTCGTGTCTCCCAGCCATGGCTGCCATGACAGATGGGGTAGTAATAGGCTACCATAGAGCTCAGCCTCAAGGGTCATATATACTGTTCTATACAGTCAGCCGCACAATGTTACGGTACCCAGAGTGACCATTTTGTGCCATTACTGCAATAAAACCAGAGACTGTGTGTGGATGAAAAAAGGGTATCGGGACGTCAAGACATTGGTTTTACATGTATGTCAAAAATATTTGGTTACATGAATAGTACATGTATTTACATGAATAATAGTGAGGTTCCGCAAATCTGACCGAAACACGAAGTACGAAATACGAAATTGGACTTAATTTCCATGACGTAATGTATTTCAGGAGATGGTTGGTACCACAAATATCGCCTGCTGCAAGAGTGTCTTTTAGCGTATGCACGTCACGCTGGTAGCTAGGCCTACCCGTAGGTTCTGTTGAGTTCGTTTGCCGTTCAGGGCCCATGTTCCCAAAGCCGTCGTTAGGTTAACGATGTCGTTACGCTATGCATTTTCCCACTTTTAACGACATCGTTAACCTAACGATGGCTTCGGGAACATGGCTCCAGATTGATTCAATCGATCCTCAGGTTCCAATCGACGACCCCAGTGTCTCAACCATGGTGGAAGTTTGATCGAAAGTGCAGCCATCTAGTGACAACTGTGGCAAACAAACCTAGCCCACTTGTGGGAGGATGGATAAGATATTTTGTGAAAAACATATCGAGGATAATTCATACACATTAGTAAATTACATAAGAATCATCCTTGTAGTAACTTTCATTGTTGACACTTCTTTAAGTTCTGTTTTGTTTTAAGAATAGTATGTTGTGTGTCCTAAATGTGACATCATGACACCATGAAAATCAAGCAGTATGGTACAAGATATTTCTTCCCTGTGCGCACTCCAAATAAGCTTTACAGCTTAGTTACTTAGTGTAAAAGTACTTTTTGGGAAGGTCCAACAGCCAAGTTGGACTTGTATTGGTGTATAAACAATAGGAGCAGTGAGCTGCGCATATTGCCAATAGATGGCAGCAAGATGGGAATTTGGCACGCTTTCCCTCAATGCTGGCGGTGTTGCCTTATGTGGAGGCGTGGCTCCCTCTACTTGTGGGAGGATGGATAAGGTATTTTGTGATAAACATATCGAGGATAATTCATATACATTAGTAAATTACATAAGAATCATCCTTGTAGTAACTTTTATTGTCGACACTTCTTTTAGTTCTGTTTTGTTACAAGGTCAGTAGGTTGTCTGTCCTAAAAGTGTGTCATCATGAGACCATGAAACTCAAGCTGTCGGTACAAGATATTTCTTTCCCTGTGCGCACTCCAAATCAGCCTACACAATGCTAAGTGTATTAAATGTACACCGGTAGTATAATAGAAATTTTTGGGAAGGTCCAACAACCAAGTTGGACTTGTATTCGTGTATAAACAATAGGAGCAGTGAGCTGCACATATTGCCAATAGATGGCAGCTAATGGGGATTTGGCACAGTGGTGTGCATGCTTTCCCTCAATGCTGGCGGTGTTGCCTTATGTGGAGGCGTGGC
This sequence comes from Notospermus geniculatus, assembly GCA_002633025.1. Classification (NCBI taxonomy): domain Eukaryota; kingdom Metazoa; phylum Nemertea; class Pilidiophora; order Heteronemertea; family Lineidae; genus Notospermus; species Notospermus geniculatus. The sequence goes on along the minus strand of NMRB01000448.1, from coordinate 237,994 downwards.
TCCCTCTATGTCGGCAGTCAAATGCGCATCCTAGCTACGATAGAGGGCAGCACACCAAAACCCGGTCCTGTACAATGGAGCCTTTGGTGTGGGAAATTGATCAGGACCGGTATGTCAGGTTCATTTCAATAGTTTTAACCACTAGTGACACCTAATTGAGGCAGTACATGTATTTACAAAAAATTGATCAAATTTTGGGAAGGTCTGATTGCCAAGTTGGACTTGTATTGATGTGGAAACATGTTAAGATAGCTGGGAGTGACAGCTGATGGTAAAATGACCAGAAGGATGTCGTTTCACGTGTCTGCTCCCCTCCACGCCTGTGGCTCTCCTCTGAGGGTCTATTGTAAATTTCTCCTGTCAAATAAACAGTTTTACCTAAAAATGTACTGGTAAGACAACTGTCCCACTCATTGTAATAAAAAGTTGTGTGGGGGGGATGGATAAGATATTTTGTGATAAACATATCAAGGATAATTCATACACATTAGTAAATTACATAAGAATCATCCTTGTAGTAAGGCCACACTTTTTATATTTATTGGATTACGGATTTTTCAGGCCGAAACCTATGTAGGAGGGGAGGGAATAAAAATAAAAATAAAATACAAAAATCTTTGACTTTTAAATTTTTTCCCTAGTGTTACGTGCTATGCGTCACAGAAATTCAAGGGGGAGGGAATAAAAAAAGTGAAATGTGGTAAAAAGGAAATAAAACCTTTTATTGATGTAACAGTAGAATAAGAGATAGGGCCTACATAGGGGCCTGTGTCCTGAAAATACAGGGAGTCCGCATTTAAATATCTTTTACGTTGCACCTAGTGGTCGGCGGGAAAAAAACAAGAACACAAAATAGACCATCGGGAATTTTATTTTTTTTCAACATTTTCAAAAAACCTGGGGGGCGGATCCGTAATCCAATAAATAAAAAAAGTGTGGCCTAACTTTGACTGTCGACACTTCTTTTAGTTCTGTTTTGTTGCAAGGTCAGTAGGTTGTCTGTCCTAAATGTGACATCATGACACCATGAAATTCACTGAGTACAAGAAGAATAATATTCCGGAACAAATTGTTGCTCTTATAAACGTGTTATCCGATTAATTTGTCCAACTTTTTGGGGAAGGTCTGACTACCAAGTTGGACTTTTATTGATGAAAATAGGGACTGATGGGTAGAAGGATGTAGGAAGGGTTCAGGGCTGGATCCAGGGGCGTGGGGGCGTATGCCCCCCCCCCCCATTTTGGCTGAGCAATGATTTTTTAGTAAGAAAAATTTGATCCCCTATTTTGTTCTCAGATGCCAGGAAAATGCACCTAAAAGCATTAAAATTGTCAAATTTGGGCCTCGTGTTTTTGGTGTTCACCCCTCTGTCGAGCTGCGCCCCCTTTCTGTCAATCCTGGATCTGGGGTTGACAGTTTCCCTGCCTCTGCCCTTGGGTTCTGTGGAGTTAATCAGTTGGACCAATGCTATCAACCCTCGGGTTCCAATTGAACTCGGCCCAAAGTTCCGGGTGCTTGATTGTTTGTTTTTGGGTGTCGGCCACAGTTGGCAGTTAGAAGTCGGAGTAGAAGCAGTGGTTGAACAATGGAGCCTTTGGTGTGGGAAATTGATCAGGACCGGGATGTCAGTCTCATTTCAATAGTTGTAACCACTAGTGACACCTATTGAGGCAGTGGGCTACGGTCCCCATAATATCCAATCGTGATCGCATACCGTGGTCCTTTAATTCATCGTGGTCGTCCCGTCTATCACGTGAAGGCTGGGCTGACTGGGGTTTGAACCCAGAACCTCAGCAGTGTGCTGATGTTTCCATGCACTACACCACTCTGACGTCGTTCAGGTCGGCGGAGCTCATTAATAAATCCCTTTGGCGCTGTTCAGTTGTGAATAGCGCTGTGACAGTCTGAGGGATTGTCCCTCGTGACCAATCTGCCCAGAATGCTAAATTTTCCTCTAGTTTTAGCGGTGTCTACCTTGCGACTTAAAAAATTGGACAAATTGCGTTAGGGACTGTTTAAGGCATCAACTTCTTACACTGTCCCTTTAATGCAGTGCCGAGATCAATCAGCAGATCCTTGGAGCATAGACGCTAACACGTTACATTCGACATAAAAAGTATTCAACATTTTAGGATTCGGCTGATTTCCTCCTCAGCCCCCTAGTGGCCCGTATCTTTCTCAAAATGACGCCATTTTATTCCCGTGGTTCGTAAGCGGATGACATACGACGCACGTGGGGGTGATTCCAACCTGGGTATGACCTATAAACATTAATGAAGTCAAATATAACGGAATGAGATTTGATTTAATTCCAGCGTTTGACTAGCAAACGACTCGAGTTATACGTTAACTAAACTTACATAATGCTTTACGTCTGTCGTAACTTTACTCTCGAAGGATTTGAAAGGTGAAATTTTTCTTTATTCAAGTTAATGTTTTAATTATCGAGGTGGCAGTTTAACGCCCATAAATTTTTTCACATAATTTAATAAATTGTCACTTTTATACTGTAGATGTTTAAGATATCGAATAGGAGCAGACAGCCGCGCTTATTGCCAAAAGATGGCAGCAAAGTTCTAGTGGACCAAGACAATACAACCGCATCACTTCTGACCTGTTCACCGACCATATAGTGGTCGAACTTAATCCGCTATATACGGATGAGGTGCTTTCAATGGCGACCCAAAGGTTGCCGAAAGCTTCCGAGTCGAAGACAATTGGGCAATCTCGCCGTGCTTTTCGAAATCCCCGTGCGTTCGTTAGTTCTTAGCACAGCTACAGGTGGTGCAACAATTAAGTGACGTAGTTTTCGCGCCTCCGACAATGTATGCCAATACAGAAATGACTGAAGAGTCAGCGCATGCAGCGCAACTGTTGCCGGGCTACCAACTACAATGTAGTAGTGTGACCTCTCGCCGGGATTTTCGTACACACGGGTTTGACACGGGTCTGGAAAAACACGGGTATTTTCAACAGGTGTAACCTTAGTTTATGTCACACCCCAGCGACTTTGACCAGGTTAAGTGGACGTGGTAACCACTAGGCTAAGGCTCCTCAGTTGGCCTGTCTTGCCCTTCAGAAGGTATCCCGTATTGGCTACCTTCCCAATCAACCCCGGGCATTGATCTGCTAAGGTTACAAGGCGTCTGTAAGCATTAACCTATTTGTAAATTATTGATAGCAAAAGAGGAATGATGCCCTGAAGAAGTTGTGATTGAAACCATCTGAACACCTCTCATACCTGATCATAATTCAGAAAAGAAATTTGCCGTTACGAGCTGTGCGGGGAACAACACTCCGTAACCTGCGTTGCTGAATTATTCACGTTGTTGCTCTTGAGAATGGATGTACCGTACATGTATTTGTACGGCCAGGCAAAGTTTACAGTCTGGGCAACTCAACAACATGTCTCAGAATATTTTTGGTGTACAGCGCTGTTTCTGGTGAAGCAGGAATTGTAATACGTGACCCGCTCCAGCAAAAGCTGCTGTCCACTACTATTGTCAACCCGTAGATACGTACATTTCAGCTATTGTGTTAAGCAAGGTTCATTGGCACACGGATCCGGTCCGTTTCCAGTCCGTTTGCCCCTAGTTTTCCGGATATGACAACGCAGAAGTCCATTTGATAGAATTTTTACGGACCTGGGGCCATGTTCCCGAAGCCGTCGTTAGGTTAACGATGTCGTTAAAACTGGAAAAATGCATAGCGTAACGACATCGTTAACCTAACAACGGCTTCGGGAACATGGGCCCTGAACCGGACCAATTCCGTGTGCCAATGGACCTTGCTTTAGGCCATTAACCCGGTTGCGACATACCCCTTTATGCGCCAATAATGCTTTGGCTTCAGCCTTGATGGAAAAATCAAATACAAATAATACAAAGATGGCCGCTAGCTAGCGAAACTCATCCACAGGGAATTCCACTTCTAACCTTCAAATCATGACTTCAACGCTTTTGACAACTGCATGGTACTTAGATATCTTCGATCAACGCCCAGCCGTAAAAATCGCATGAATCAGATGCATGACATGAATATAAGATTACGTATTATAGCCTTCTATTCCACTCACTTCAACAACTAATAGGTTTTTATAGCTGTGCATAATAAATTTTTATCGACATCGCGCTTGATGAAATCATTAGAATGTAAAGTATGGTGACCCGTGATATGAAAAATGTTGCTAACTAGCGTCATTAATGTTTCGGTAAAAAAATAAAAGGACAGAGGGCGCTAGGTCGAGATCAAGGGTATTGTCGTCCTGGGTACACATAAAGTGTACCCAGGTTCGATGTCGTCAAATGACATTGTACCCTGGGTCCACTTTCTTGCTACAAACTGTACCCAGGTTCTGATTTAGAGACCTCGGGGCAAGGTTGTTATTCCCATGTACGTGTGCATGTGTCATGTGTGCATGGCCATGATGGGTGTGTCTGATCATGTGATATGGCAACAGTACCACCTGGTGGAGGATCGTTGAACCAACCTATGCCATCTTCGATCATCACCCTTCAAAAAATTGACCAGTCCACGGCGTATCTGCCGCCTCGAGAAGAAGAGGCCAATCAGAATCGGTGTTGTAAAATTTTCTCGTGGTACAAATAGTGGCAACCGAAGGCCCCTGCCGACGACTCGATGTAAAGTGCAATCTGATTGGTCGCCCGGTAAAGTTGGCATCGTGCCAAGATACGCCACAGACCGGTCTATTACTCGAAGGGTGATGTGCGATGTAATGCAGTGGTGAGCAGATCGGCCTTCGATTATCGAAGATGACCTACGCTAATTCATGTGTCCGACGAGATCTTGTGAATGAGCTTGTGCCTACAGTACAGGTCACAATTGACATCTCTACGGCTTCGCGTAAGTTACATGTAACTTACGCATAACTCACGGCTTTGGTTTCGCGTAACTCACTGCGTAACTCGCCTCGTAAATCACTCCGTAGGTAACGAAATTCGCGTAACTCACCACGTAACTCACCTCGTAAGTTACGCGTAACATTGCCCGTGAGTTGTTGCGTAAGTTACGAGTGACTTACATGTAACTTACGCGAATTTAGGGATGTCAATTGTGACCTGTACTGTAGGTCTCTAAATCAGAACCTGGGTAGAGTTTGTAACAAGAAAGTGGACTTGACGACATCGAACCCCTTCAGCCTAGGTAGAGCAACACTTGGACAATTGGTCGATTGGTGATGTGATACGAAACCAATACACCAGTAGGTGACTTTTTGTGTCTGTACATGGAATTGTAGTCAGTTTATTGATCACCATCACGTACAGAAGTATCGACGGACCCGGAGTTATCGTGTAGTCTGTTAGGCTGTAGTCAGGCCCAAAGTGGTGCCCGAGCTGACGTTATGGTCTGAAGCACCACTTATGTGCCTAGTTCGTCAATTTTTGACACGATACACAATCAAGTGACTTTTTGCAGCCGTACATGGAATTCTAGTCCGTTTATCGATATCACCATCAGCGCCAGAAATATTGAGAGATCCAGAGTTACAGTGCAGTCTGTGAGGCTCTAGACAGGCCCTGAAGTGGTGGTGCCCGAGCTGGCGTTATGGTCTGAAGCACCACTTACATGCCTAGTTCATCAATTTTTGACACGATACACAACCAAGTGCCTTTTTGCAGCCGTACATGGAATTCTAGTCCGTTTATCGATATCACCATCAGCTACAGAAATATTGAGGAATCCGGAGTTACAGTGCAATCTATTAGGCTGTAGGCAGGCCTGAAGTATTTGTATTTGTATTAGATTTTTCCGTCAGGGCCGACACCATAGATTATTGGCCCTGGTAGTACGGATGAGGCCATCTCAAGCTACTCATGTTCCTCACTTGGATGGGGTCTTTTATTTGCCCTTGCAAAGAAACAAGGTAGGCCTACAAGGTACCATGGCTTACTGTCCCATGCGACGGATGTGAAGAGCCAGGAATGAAATCCCATATGACCCAGGCTAGATTCGAACCCGGGACCTGCCGCTTGCTGAGCGGACGTGATAACCACTCGGCTATCAGGGCTCCTCAGGCCTGAAGTGGTTCATGGCTGGTTCGTCAATTCGTGACATGGTACACAAACCAACACACTGCCGGTAGGAAGTGACTTTTTGCAGCTGTACATGAAATTGTAGTCCACTTATCGATCACCATCAGGTACAGAAGTATCGGTGGACCCCGGCGGGTGTTACCGTTTAGTCTGTTAAGCTGAAGACAGGCCACCGGTGTATTGGTGATCTATTGTTCATTATCTTCCCCATTGAACAGCTCTGTTACCTAAGGCAGGGAAGACGATACTTTTAACTGAGAAATAATGAGCCCATCGTGAGACTTAGATCAATGGTAAACACTTCCTGATAGAGCATCTTCTGGTGCTTGGTAGAGACGCGGCAATTAAAAGAGCCCATTCCATTTCCCTGGTGAAGGAACTGTTTCTTAACACGTTGACTGCCAGCTACGAGTATTCTCGTAGTCACAGATCTCCTCCCCATTGCCAGCTACGAGTATACTCGTAGTAGGGCTAGTGCATTTTCTATTAATGTTGATAAGCTTGGCAATGACGAGGAGCCTTCCAATGATCATACTGGCAGTGGGGATTGACCAGATGTATAGGGACACGCTAGACGGCGTACAGCTACGACTCATAGTTGGCAATATGAAATAACTTGAAATAGGCCTGGTAGTCATGGCAATGGCGGTAAAATGATATTTTAGCCATGGCAGTCAACGTGTTCAAGGGTCACCGTATTGCCACTTTTTGTCAACAGCTGGCGCCACCAGTGGTGATTGCATCATTCTTCGATACCGTAGTTTTGCCTTTCACCCCAGTGTTGGAGAATGTATGATTACAATACAATGCATGCTTGGATACCCTGTGAACAAGAGTTACTCTACATGGGGCGAGGTTGATAAGTGGTACTTTAACAACATTGTCAATAGAGGTCTCCCTTAACATGCCAGGACCATAGCTAGCATAGGGACAAGGGGGGGCAAATCCCCCCCCTCCCCAGGCAAATTGTGCAAAAAAAAATTTCAGCAAAATCGAATGGGATAAAAGATCATTATTGTTCATGTCTCAGAGTGCATGAACTTGACCCAGCAAAAAAGCTAGCTACGGCCCTGCATGCTCAATGGGGGTATGTTTAGTGCAGGATAAAGGACTACAGTGCTCCTTTAAGCTTGGTGCACACAGACAAATACTGCTCAGCCATATTTGGCACAGCATTAGCCTATTAGAAATGGCACAGCCACAAAATTTGGCAGTGTGCGCTGACAGCACAGCCAGATTCGTGGCTGGAATTTTTTTTTAAAAACAAGTACCGGTATATGGTTTTCGTTCCATTTTGCTTTACCAACACATTCGAGGCGTCTGTACAAAACTGAAGTAAACACAATTAGGGCACTTCATTCATACCGCCCACTATTGTTTTCCGGCTTCAACAATATTTGTTGTGATACATCAATAGTGATGGCGTTCATGAGCCCGTTGTTCAATGCAATGCAATTTCGCACTCTGAAAAGTAGTCGAGGAATGGAACTTTATGGCTAATTGTGCTGTAAAATCAGTCAATAAAAGGTAACTACTTTACTTTGTGACTGATGTTGCTGTTTTGGCAAGTAGGAAATTGTCTGATTGTTGTGGGACGAATGTGGTGAAAAGGAGATGGAGGGTGCAGTGGGAATTTTTTGCGTCTGCCAGCAAATATGGCATTATTATAGCTCTGTTGACAATTTTCGGCGACGTGTGCAGAATAGGAGGTAATGCCAAGTGAAAACCTTAAAGTTTGGGTTTATAGTCTGATATCAACAGCGGTAGAGGTTCTCATCTGACTTTATACTTTAACCCCAGTCTGTCCTGAAACCTTTCAGTAGAACTCAGATGAGTTGCTCATTCAGCGCTACAATCTGAGCATTTTCGACCGGTACCCATTTATACACCTGGGTGGAGAGAGGCCAGTAAGGCAAAGAGACTTGCCCAAAATNCAGCGGGTGCAATGGAGCGTGAAAGATTGACGATATTTTTAATTGCCACCAACCGTTCTTGTGATTAAATTGAGACGTGTTGTACTACAGTTCAGTCCAAAAGTAAATGTCCTCAAGGTCTCCCCTTTCCCTCATGAATACTTTCTGCATTCTAGAGAGAGTGTGCACGTGACGTCCTCGAGTCATGTGATCAGTCTAAATCCGCCATATTGGACGGCAAATGACGTCGTCGACCCACATGGTGCACTTTTTCGTCGGCGCAAGTAGTGGAGAGAGTGTGGGTGACTTCAATCCATGATGTAATCCATACGTTGCACGCTTTGTTGTCGACGTCACCTTGGTAAAAAAAGTGATGTCATAATGAGCCACTCCACGATCTTAATACTGAGACGCAGTATGAGCTAAGTGACTCGAGGACGAGTCATCTTTGTCCAAAGTGGGAAATGTCGTAATGTACCCCAGTGATAGCGTGGCCTAGCTTGCAAGTTATGTAGGTTTTCCTTTATGGCCGATTTGTTAGCGCAACCCCTGACCTGTAATCCGAACTGCCCATGCTAGCATTCGAGACACGCATGGGGCAACGCAGAAAAGTGATACGCCCTGATCCAAGGTTAAATCCCCCTGGATCATTTATTTGACATATTGCCTGATGTGTTTGTGGCGTCCCCGCAGGAGTCTGTGACAGAGATTGTACTCTCCCATAGGCTAAGTCATCTGAATTATTCATGTGTTACACCCTGCAGAGAACGCCGGGTGATATTCAACTACTAATATGGTAATTGTGAATGAGTGAAATCAGTCTTCCGGATTGACATTTATTAGACGAGTTTGTGCTGCTGAATGAGAGCCTAAAGCGGGCAGCACACCAGGCGAGATTTGGTCTGATCGCCAGTAAGCAAATAGGGATTATAACTACAATAGAGGGCAGCACACTGTAACCAGGTCCTATACAATGGACGCCAATGGGAAATTGATCAGGACCGGGATGTCAATTTTATTTCAGTAGTTTAACCACTAGTGACACCTATTGAGGCAGTGCATTATGGTCCTTATTGGCTTGATGCCAGGTGTGTGCTAAACTCCCTACGCAGTTGTGAATTGCGGTTTACTTCGGTTTACTCGCTCTCCACAACTGCTTAACTTCGTAAAATTTGCCGCGTTTGGTCAACAGATGGCGCTGAGAGAGTCGACCAATGAGAGCACCGAGCAACCCGTAACCAAGCAGGGGCCATGATCCCGAAGCCGTCGTTAGGTTAACGATGTCGTTAAAACTGGTAAAATGCATAGCGTAACGACATCGTTAACCTTACGACGACTTCGGGAACATGGGTCCTGGCCTGAGACACTTTTTCATTGGCCGAGCGGTTCGTGGCCATGGTAGCACAAGAACATCCGTTGCCAATGGGCTGAAGAGTTCTGAAAGCAGCGTGCTGATAGGCTGTAAAACTCGCACCAGGCCCTGACGCCATCTGTAAAGCACGAAGTAAAGCAGTTGTGGAGAGCGGGTAAACCGAAGGGGTGCGATACACAACTGCGTAGTGAGTTTAGGTGTGTGCTGGACAGCGATGCATGGAATCTTCTCACCAGCAACGTTCGCCCAATATCAAACTGGAGTTGCTTATCCCCGAACACTCTTCCTCCATCTCCATCACTTTATTTTGACTTTCCTGCCAAAACATATCAGCAATTTCCTTCAACCTCTTTCAACCTGTCAGCCTGTGAGGTTGCTGTTGGTCGCCCTGTCTGAACATCACAGGTAGGTTGAAAGAGGTTGCTGGTGCTGCAGGTTGAAAGGAAAAGGTTGCCACGTCTGAACCAGCCTTTACTCCTCTCAACCTTTGAATCAAGTCCCTGCGGGGCCTCTACTGTGTGAAGTTGTCTACCAGTTTTGAACAATTTGCTAAAGTTCTACCTCGTTTCATTCCAGGTCTTGACCAAAGACAGCGTGACCGTATCCGTCGACGCTGTCGTCTATTACCGCGTGAACAACGCAACAGTTTCCGTGGCCAACGTCGAAGATGCGCACCACTCGACCCGTCTGCTAGCACAGACGACCCTCCGTAATGTCCTCGGTACAAAGAACTTGGCTGAGATTCTCTCTGAGAGGGAGACTATTAGCAACGCCATGCAGGTAAGTAAACAGTATTTTCAGTTTTGCCTCTGTTTGGGTACAGGCTGTCCCAAATGCGGCACCAATCATCAGCCAGGTATTAAACTCATAAATGGTATTGTGATGCAATATATGAGTTTCACTAGCAGCCATCTTGCCAAAATTAGGTCGTCGTCATGGTGATTTCCCCACTGGGGGTGGGAGAACCAATCATCTGTCACTCTGGAAGAAAATCTCCATGGTGATGACCTAATTTTGGCAAGATGGCTGCTAGCGAAACTCGTGTACATTTGATTCTGTACAAACTGGGCCTGTATTTGGAAACAAGAATTTGAACTCATTTGTTGCACTCCAGTGTTTTTAGCTGAATGATGCTATAGTATGGAGCGCAACTGACCTACATTTATCTGTGTACCTTCCACCTACGTCACACGGAAGAAGGTACGCTCTATTTCATTGTGTATGGTACGGGCACGTCTCGTGTCTTTTCCACGTGAGCTCCTCGCACCATGCACGGATGACGTTACGATTTCACTGCGTGCCTTCGGAGGCACCTTGTGACATCCGTGGAAGGGACGAGGAATGTACGCGCATGATGCTGCAAGTGGTACGTGGATGGTACGATAGGTCAGTTGTGCAGAGTACGTACTGTATGTCGTTATCTAGTTCTTTCATCACATTTATCCACATCATTGCTCATCTTCAAACGCACCCCATCCCTTCCAACCTGCACAATGATGTTTTTCTTTCAGAATTACAAGGCAGAATCAATCGGAAAGAGAAACAGAACACACTTATCACATACTCCCCTTCCAACTTCAAAACAATAGCTTCCTTTCAGAAGTAATGTACATGTACTTTGGAAGACAAAGTCAACAGCGAAGAAAAACACCAAATCACTCAGTCTGATGTTGTTTTGTTAGTTGTTTTTCTAGGAATTGCTTGAAAGGTGAAGGGGTTCACCATGTTCCCGATAAAAAATCCATAATAATGAAAGCGTCTCAGAAGACGAGGGAATTTGATGTTTTTTCAGGGTCAGGTCCACGTTGTTTGGATCATTAATGCACAGAAGTACATCAGTGGTTGATGTGTGACTGTACCCAGACACCACAAAGCGAGGTGCACACTGACACAGATGAACAGTGCATAGCTGTATTTGCCTCAGCCTTCAGGCGTGGATCAAGGATTTTTGGCAGAGGGGGTCGGGGCAGTCGTTGCAGGGGAGCGCCAAAGGTGTCCGTGCTGACAGGGGGGCCTCCCCCAGAAAATTTTGAAGTCTAGAAGGTTGTAGACACGATTTTCTAACATCTCAGTATCAAAACACAAGCTTTATTTTTACGTGTTTTCGCAAATTATTTGAAAAAAGAACAATTGGTGGTGGAGAGCAGGGGGGTCACGACCCCCAACCCCCCCCCCCCCTCTGGATCCACGCCTGGCCTTATTTAGATCGTAGCCGAATTGGCTGAGACTCTGTGGGGTGATTGCACAGCCACAGCCATTTCAAAATCCTTAATTCCGTGCGCCAAAATCAAGTCAGTTGGATTTACGGAATATTGCACAGCTACAAATACAGCTGTGCCTTGTGCCACACACTACAGAGTTTTGTGGCTGTGCCATTTCAAAAACCCCTGAGCCAAATATGGCTGAGCACCATTCTTCTGTCTGCGCCTCGCTTAGACTTATAACTTGCGAGTTTTCAGTTTCAGCTTTAGATTTTGATGGCTAAGTCAGAAGCATTGTGGATTTAATGGTAGAGAAATTTTATATCGCTGATATATCAAGATTTTATCACTCAGACGTCCAAAGCTGATTAATTCAAACACTTTTATGGTTTTATATCAAAGGGAATATTCTTATCCGGTGGGAAGCCTCGTAAAAAGATATCAAGTTCAGGAGGTGCATAATATGAACATTAATTTGGCGATGAATTTGTGATCGCAAAACACGGGCAGAAAATCAATATGGTGGTCTCCAGGGCCGTCTGGTATTGATGGCTTCCTTCCCGCGGGCGATGCAACAATTACGAATTTACAGGATTTTAAAAATGGCCGAGGTTTTTCCGTTCGATTGTCGAGAACAGGCGGATAGATTCAAAGGAAATCCAGGAGCAGTTTCCTGACAGCCATGAACTGGTATGATCACTGTACCAATAGAGGGCAGCACCACTTCAGTGGTGTTTGGGGAAAGGTAAACTGAATACCGAGCTCATTCAAGATGGCCGACTCTTCAGTATAGTTGAAAAGGAGGTAAGAATGGTGGTTGGGTTTGGGTCAGTGATCAGCCCCTTTGATTCCCTGGTTCTATAAACATTGGTGTACCGGGACATGATAATGAGGGCATCGCCACTTCTCCACAGAAAGATGTCGCTGCGACCTTATCAGGCATTTTCATTGTCTTCAGGACGTCATCTCCGTGACAATACGAGGTACGAGCATGAAGCCACGCCGAGCATGAAGCCATGCCACGGTAGTGTCATTGTTGACGTTCCGTACAACGTCACAGTGGAAAAGTTGATACGGTAGCAGGGCCATCTAATGATAGAAAAAGAATGGCTACAACCCCATTAGGCTATGGCGGCCTCGATGGAAGATGAAGCTTGGTCGGCCATCTTGAACGAGCTCTGCATTCAGTTTACCGCCGACCGTGTGTTTGTCGTCGATCAGTTCCCAATCTTACTATGGGCATTGGGCCTCAAGTTAATGAATCAGCCTTTGAGCGAGAAACTACAGTATTCACATTCTTGGTGCACCTTTCGCTGGGATCATCAATCAATGCATACGGAGCACAAGTGATGCAGGCACGTCACTATGGGGCGGAACTTTTCTGCCTGATTTCCCCCAAGTCTACTGCTCACAATTCCTCCCCACTTCGCGTTTTTCCTGCATCTGTCAACCTCCATTATAGACGAGGTCCCCAGCCAACGTCGCGTCCCTCAGGGCCTCAGTGATTGAAACGGCCGACTTCTGATCTCTCATACTGACATTCAGTGCTGTATTCAATCTTGGTCCACAGATCTGGCGATACGGTATTCACTTGTGAATACGCAAACTCTTGACTCCCGGAGTCACGCAGCCAAATCTGACGATCGTTGCCCTCGATATCAAACTCAGCGAACAAAATGGCTGCAAGATTAGCAGATAACTCTTCCAACCTTGTCCCCAGGGCTTAACTACCGCGATTAGGGCTTGTTGAAGCCTGGGTACAAAATTCAAATCCCACTCCTGATGTTTGCCAGATGTTGTCATAGGTTAATCAAGCCATTACGAAACCTCACTAAAACTTCGACATTTAGCTCAACGCAGTGACCTCTATTCGCCTGGAATGAGTGAGATACCATTAAGGGATGTAGGTATGATTCACCTTGTCTTTGAAGAACTTTGACTCTGCAGGAAATTGCTTTTGTATCATATCAATCCAATGCAAAAATATACAATATCAGTCTCAATATCCGACCCATTCTAACAGAAACATCGCCCGACGGGTGTTTTCGGCGATCACCTGCCGCCATATTGGATAACCTCAAACACGCATGCAAGATGGCGACCGTCAGCAGCCCACCGAAAACACCTTGACACGCCTGATGCGATGTTTCTGAAGTTGACCGTGTGAATTTTGCGGCTGATCTTGTGCCTCGTATCCATGTAATACATACCATAGCTACAGCATAAGAGTGAAATTAAACCTTTTGTATCGTGTTTTCGGCAGTATTTTGGTGTATTCCAGCGGATTCCGGTGTGTTCCGGTCTTCCTGTGAACTGCTGATTACGGAAGGCAAAATGAATAGAAATGACCAGTTCGGGACTAAACTTTGGTGTCCTTAATAGAGAGGTGGCTTCCTGGCAGAGGTGTACTGTCAAATGGATTGTTGTAGTGATTACGTTTGACTTTTGTCATTCAGTGTCGGCCTTTAGGTCCCCCGTCTCCCCTTTGACGTCTCCTCACAAACGAACTGGAGATAAAGTGACCAAGAAACTGAAGGAAATGTCTCCCCTGTGAAGATCGCCTTCAGCATCAGACGAGATTTCAGAATCAAACGTCACAGCTGAGACTTTAAGCCAATCATCTCTTCAAAGCTTCTCAAAGCTTTGCCATTATCACTGACATTTAGCTGATCAAATGTCTAAGCTGTAATCGTCACTGTTTGCCTATATCTGTGACAAAAGGTCCGCGTTGAGTTGCCATATTGTCAGATCCAATACGAACATGACAAATGCATCAGTTGGCCAGTCTGTAAACAGATTTTCAAGGCCTCCTGCTACATAAAAGCATTTCATGCCATGTTACTGCTCCACCTATTGTTCTGATTCTGAACAAAGATCAACAAACTGAGAAGGAACTCCAAAATGGAGCATGAAGATGCCACCGGTACGAGGTCAAAATTTTAATCAAATTTCAGATTATACTCTTGACTTAAAGTGCCACTGCATGCATGAGGCCTCAGTATCCTCCCCTGGTGGCAGAATCGAGAACCACCATGATAAGACTGGTGCCCTGTCCAACCCACACATAGCCAGTGGTAACACCAAGGCTAGACTGATACTATGTCAGCCTTAGCTGATCAGAAATGGCTGCCATCCATTTCATCACTTGAGAAATTCAACGCCCTGTTATAGCGTGACTAACCCTTCATCAAGTAAAGTAACATGCTTCAACTCATTCTTTTATTTATGTCTGGCAACAGTCTCAATGCCAAATTGGTAACTTAGATCATTCAAATAGATAGATTTGAACAGTCTTGTTGAGCATGCATAAACGAGGTTGCCTAAAGGTCAAAGGTTACATCATCCACCACGAGATAGAAAACCTAATGCATGCAGTGGCACTTTAATACATGAAATACCATTTTTCCTTTTCCTCAAAATTTCATTCATGACCTTTAGACAGAGCAGAAAGTTGTGTATTTTCCACTCTCACTATTTCACCCACTACATGTATTTTACTTCATTGCTGTTGCTACCTTGATATGTTGTTTTGGCATCCGTCAGTCTAAACACCTAAAAACCTTTATTGAGTTTGGAATTCTTTTAGCAAGCATGTTTCGTACTTCCTATCAGATATCTTATTTTGTTGAGACTTGGGCTGATGCTAGCGATAGGTACTTGGCGTGCCGAACGTTCGACTAGCAGATGTCTGTTTTCCGTCAGCCGGGGAATTTTTGCGAAGGTGAAGATGATTCTCTCATGTTTATGCCTTCACAGCTTCTGCAAACTTATCACGAATCTCTTGTCTTCTCCGGGGCAGACACCAATAACAAAATATCCCTGCTCTCTTCAATACAATTGAAAGCAACACTCCTGAAGAAAAAATCCATTTATTATTGGCGAAGGGATTTAAGGATTAAAGGGCGACGATGTTGCCACCTTTTGTCGACTGGCAGTGATTGCATCATTTTCCAATACTGTAGTTCTGCCTTGCTCCTGCCCCTCCCCCCCCCCCCCGCCCCCTCGGTAACTTTCTTATAACCTGAAATCCGAGTGGGACCTTAAAATGTCAGCATCTGCTATGAAACATGTTGCTTAAAGGGCCACGGACCACTTGTTGTTGTTGACAGCCAGCGCCACCGGTGGTGATTGCATCATTCTCCAATACCGTAGTTCTGCCTTTCGCCCCAGTGTTGGAGAATGTATGATTACATTACAATGCGTACGTGGATACGCTAGGGACGAGAATTACTCTACATGGGGTGAGGTTGATAAGCAGTAGTTCAGCAATTGTCAATAGAGGTCTCTCTTAACATGGGTATGTTTAGCGCAGGATAGGGAAGGAATACAGTTCCCCTTTAACGTTCTCTCAAAAAACATCATTTAAACATTTTTCCTTGATCAAAGTCGGAAGCCCTTGCATCAACCCCAACACGGATGTATCCTTAACGGACGCCACATCAAGGTGCTCCCTTAAATAACAAAACAAACCACCCAATCATCGTATCTTTTGAAGTCTAACCAACCAGATACCATTGGTCGGAAAAATCCACCTGCGCTATTATGAACTACGACTAAAAAACGTTCTTCCTTGTAGCAACATAAATAGGTCTTCCCTTGTGGTTCGAGTTTTGCGTGTAATTTTTACTTCGGCGTTTTGATCTGATCATCTGGTACGCTGAATTATCTTCTTGGTGTGAGGTTTTCGTGCAATTATGGTTGATTCTCGCTCGCTGAGAATAAAGTGTTGGTTCACCCTTTCTTTGTTGTGTTGCCGTTACCGACTTGTAAGTGTCCTTGGGGAGTCACGGTGGTGTAGTGCAGGCCTTGCCGTTTGACGGGCGCGATTTTGCATGCACCTCGCAAATAATAGAAATTCTATTGTTTGCGAGGCGCATGCAAAATCGTGCCCGTCAAACGGCAAGGCCTGTAGTGGTTCGGGTCTCCGATTAGTGGTCAGAGGGTCACAGGTTTGAATCCCACTGGGTGTGAGACTTTGGGCAAGTCTCTTTGCCTCACTGGCCTCTCTCCACCCAGGTGTATAAATGGCTACTAGTCGGAAATGCTCAGATTGTAGCGCTGAATGAGCAGCTCATCTGAGTTCTACTGAAAGGTTTCAGGATAGACTGGGGTTAAAGTGTAAAGTCGGATGAGAACCTCGACTGTAGTTGATATCAGACTGTAAACCCAAACTTTAACTTTAACTTTTAATTCAATACTTTTAAAAAGTATATTGTCATTAGCATGGGAAAAGTATTAACAAATGTGATCCGCTTCAGCAAAAGGAGGTGCTTGTCACAAGTGATCATCATTGGTCATCAGTTTACTCAACTATTAGCGAGGTTTCGCAAGCGCCCAGTTAGGCCATACGACAACGTTTATCTATTGTTTGGGTACACCCGCACAATAGATAAACGTCGTCGTAGAGCCTAACCGGGCGCTTGCGAAACCTCCCTATTATCATTGCTGTCCACTACTATTGTCAACCTGCAGAGACGTACATTTCAGCTATTGTGTTGTATTGTGACTTGCACTTACTTTTGCTAGATCGGGTCACAAATATCAGAATATTGAACCCAAAATAATGGCCCAGTTCTTTTTCAAATTTTCAGGAGAAGGCAGCTCGTTCTACCTGCAAACCTGCTAATAGTAACACCCTTAATTTTCATCTTTTTCAATTGCAAGAATTTCGATACAAGATAAATTTTCATTGCAAATTGATTGAACCACCCATCCAAGTGTTCTCTATCCGGGCAGGTGAAAGGTGTTTTCTGAGGTCAGGATCATGTTTTGGTTTAGCTGTGCCATCTATTGATAATGAAGTCAACTAAACAGCCATGACGACTTGGAGTGCTTGCTGAAGGTGGAAAAGGCACCACTCCACATGGAAGATTTCTCACACCTTGGCTCTCTATGGATAACTCCATGGATAACTCCACCATAGAAAACGAAGTTTTCTAACACCATGGCTCTCTATGGGTGACTCCACCAAAGAAAACTAAGTTTCCTTGCACCACCGCTCTCTATGGGTGACTGCGATAGAAAACTAAGCTTTCTCGCACTATGGCTCTCTATGGGTGACTCCACCAAAGAAAACTAAGTTTTCTTGCACCATGGCTCTCTATGGGTGACTCCACCATAGAAAATTAAGTTTTCTTGCACCATGGCTCTTTATGGGTGACTCCCCATAGAAAACTAAGTTTTCTCACACTATGGCTCTCTATGGGAGATTCCCCATAGAAAACTAAGTTTTCTTGCACCATGGCTCTCTATGGATGACTTCACCATAGAAAATTAAGTTTTCTTGCACCATGGCTCTTTATGGGTGACTCCCCATAGAAAACTAAGTTTTCTCACACTATGGCTCTCTATGGGAGATTCCCCATAGAAAAATAAGTTTTCTTGCACCATGGCTCTCTATGGTTGACTCTGCCATAGAAAACTAAGTTTTCTTGCACCATGGCTCTCTATGGGCAATTCACCATTGTTGGTTCCATTTACCCAGTTTTCTATGGCTGAGTTACCCATAGAAAGCCAAATATCATGAGAAAACTGTCACGTGGAAGAGCGGCTTGAATTCTATGTAAATTAAGAATAGTGAATTGTTTGATTTGCTAGAAATTATTTCTCGCAAGTCATGCTTGTCACACTGTCTGACGGAGTTGTTCTGTCAACTGTCGTCACGGTGTTTTTCAGAACTAACACTAAGGGAATTATTGTATTTCAGGAAAGGCAGCGAACATATTATTAATTGCTTTCAATTATTCTTCCCCAATTAGAGTAATCTTGATGATGCAACTGACTCGTGGGGCATACTCGTTGAACGGGTCGAAATGTGAGTAAAAGTGGCGCCCCCTTGCTGTCGTATGGAACACTGCACCGTGGAGATGTTTTGTGTTTAGCGCTGTCGTTGCCAATGTCGTCGAGGGAAAACGGTCGCGATGTGTTGCAATCACTCATCGCCTAGTGATGGAAATACGCCATCTTTTTATAGAAAATCATTTGTACCTATTTCATATCATCCGTAGAAACAATTGCCGTAGTCAGTGATGCATAATAATGCACTATTCTCATTAATAGCAACTTCTCGGTACCTTTTAATGAAATTCTCATTATTTTTTCTCCGATGCCTGGCGTCTGTTCATTACTACCACGGCTGGGACGTGACAGAGTCACGTTTGAAAACAATGAAATTTCCTTTGTTGAATAATCAAACTAAATTGGTGTGGTGAATTATTCCTGTTAAAGTACCACTGTATTCATGAGGTATGCCTCTGTATCCCTCCGCTGGTGGCAGAATCTAGAACCAATGTGATATGACTGGTGTCCTGTCCAACCCATACACAGCCAGTGGTAACACCGTGGCCGGACTGATACTATGTCGAAAACCTTAGCTGACAAAAATGGCCGCCATCCTTTTCATCACTTGAGAAGTTCAACACGCTGTTATACTGTGAATAACCCTTCATCAAATACTGTAAAGCAGGAAACTTTCGCGTGCAGGAAATTTTCGCGAGAGTATGAGTCACGAAAATTTCCTGTCGCGAATATAAATACACGCAAGTGATATAATGGTCCGTGAAAAAAAACCTGAAAAAATGGCAGAGACTCGCGAAAATATCCTGCTGCGAATATGTCTATAAATCTTGATTCGCAAACATTTCCAGCCACGAAATTATCTTGCTTTGCAGTAAGGTACCATGCTTCAACTCATTCTTTTATGTGTAGCAACAGTCTCAATGCCTAATTGGTAACTTAGGTCATTCAAATGACACATTGTAGATTTGAACAGTCTTGTCGAGCTTGCATTGACACAAGATCATGATCAACCTCGCCACCATGAATTAACACTGTGGTATACATTGATCACATCTGTAAAAAGCTATAACCGAGGTTGCCTAAAGGTCAAAGGTTACATTGGCGACCACCTAATGCATACAGTGGCACTTTAAGGTTTTCATCCTGCGAATATGTCGATTTCAAGTTTCACGCAGACCATTTTCCCTGGACCTTTGATTAGATGGTATTTTGGTTGAAATATTTTCATCTCATTTCTTCAATCATTTTCAGCTCTCCTGCCCCTCACACCCCCAAAAAGCATGGACCCATCTTTACTAACTTTCTTATAACCTGAAATCTGAGTGGGATCTTATAATGTCAGCATCTGCTGTGAACCATGTTGCTTAAAGGGCCACTTTTTCTCGACAGCCGGCGCCACCGGTGGTGATTGCATCATTCTCCAATACTGTAGTCTTGCCTTTCGCCCAAGTGTTGGAGAATGTGTGATTACAATATAATGCATGTGTGGATACCCTAGGAACGAGAGCTACTCTGCCTGGGGCGAGGTTGATAAGTGGTAGTTTAACAACATTGTCAATAGAGCTCTCCCCCAATGCGGGTATGTTAGCGCAGGATAGGGAAGGAATACCATGGCCCTTTAACTCTTTCAGCCCTAGGTGGGTTTTTCACCGCGACTCCCAGATCTTTGGCGATTTTCTGAAGAAAAAAAAATTTCAGGATTTAAAAAAACTACTTAACCAATCTTATATTGTAGAAAATTGGATTTAGGGGTCGACGGTTATACTCGTTCATAGGATTTGGGAATGATTTTGGCGAACGGATATATCCGTCCGTAGGGCTGAAAGAGTTAAGTTCAAATTAGTCACTGGTCATTTCCAATGCTTTCTGGTTCAGGTGAATTTCAAATTCATTTTGCTTGGGGGGGTATAGGGTGGGGGAGGTAGGGGGAAGAGGGAGGGAAGGAGAAAAGAGGGGGCAGGGAGGGAAGATGCTATCACTTTGAGACCCCCTCAGATTCCTGGGATTGCACAGTAGAATTAGTTTGTGATTTTCTAGTGATGTGACGTATTTTGTGTCTATTCTTGATCTCAGGAAGTGTTGGACGAAGCGACTGACCCTTGGGGCATTCTTGTTGAGCGTGTAGAAGTGTAAGTATTGTCCAGTCGAAACGTTCTCCTCGGTTTCACGCTAAGTTTATAGTCGCTTACCGTACATTTTGGTATAACACCTGTACATCAGTGTATGGTGACCGACTATAAGCCGAGTGTGAGACGGAATTTAA
>NMRB01000448.1:156951-217170 GCA_002633025.1 Notospermus geniculatus | reverse complement strand
CATGTGAAGTTTCGGCCCGATCGGACATCCAATATGCCCGCCAGGTGGCGTAACCCGAAAATCATCAAAGTGCTGTAACTCAGGAACGACTTGACCCAAAGCGCTCCAATGTGCTATGTGGCCCCCTGCAGATGACCTTTATGTGCATGTGAAGTTTCGGCCCGATCGGACATTCAATATGGCCACCAGGTGGCATAACCCAAAAATCAACAAAGTCTTTTCTGGGAATGACTTGACCCAGATTGCTCATAACTGATATGTACCTCCCTCTGTCATTAGACTATTATGTCCAACCCAGTGAGCACATGGTCCATGGACCATTTCATTTTGTCACATGATAGTTGTCTATAATAGAGGTTCTTCACTGACGTCACAACGGTCACGTGACTGCAAAGAAACGGCCATGTTGGCTGACAAATGGCCGGCGATGACTTCAAAACTATCACGCATACCTGCCTACCGAGCGTATTTCAGCGTGTTTATTACACTCAAAACTGTGTTTTTACACTTAAAGTGTAGAAAAATACACTGATACGAACAACTGCAGAATTTTGCGTTTCATTATTTTACACTGAAAAGTGTCATTTTATGGTCATTCCTCAAAAACAGTACAGCCAGCTCAAAGTTAGGGTTGGCAGGTCTGTATCACGTCATGACATTTTGACGTCGGGATTTGTGTGTTGATGCTGTGTTGATGCCGTGACGTTGCTTGACATTTTGACGGCCAATATGGCGGCATCATGTTGAAAAGGAAATGTGACATCACATGAAAAACCTCTATAGGCGAGGAAAAATCATGCTATTGACAAGTTCCATGGAAACGTCAATATACATGTATATATCATCCTCCCATAGCAGGTCTTTGGTTCGCTCCTCTTCATACGCTCCTACACACAAGTGTGAGTGGATGAAGAGGAGCAAGGTAAAACCCCTGCTGTTGGAGGATGATCATATGTGACCCTCCACCACAAAACCAGTGGGAAGTCACACGGAAAATGAGCCTAAACAGACTGAGATGACATCAGGAGATAAAGAAAAAAGTAGAATCACTCAGACTTCACACCAGACAGACAGACAATTCTGAAATTGACAGATAATTTGGTCCCAACCTGCCAACCTCAGAGCGACTTCCGACTGGTTTTTGTGGTGGAGGGTCACATATACGAAAGTTTGCCATAATGCATCATTTTCAAAAATTACACATTTGCCATTGGTGAAATTCCACCGGTAGTTTTGTTGAACCTCTTACACATTACTAGAACTGTTAAACTGTCTAACTTTTGCGATGAATTCTCCCACTTGTTGAAACGTTCACCAACACTAATAAACAGTTAATCCCTTGATAACCACTGATAACTTTCGGGAACCACATTTTAGTGAAAGTCTGCTAATCACTAATCTGGAGAAAGAGGCACTAGCACAATAATCTTCCTAACACTACAAAACAGGACTTGGTTGTTGAAAATAGTGTAAGGGCTGTATGCTGTGGTCAGACTTTAGCCACACTTTCGCTAAAGTCTGACTTTACTCAATGCTTCAAGCAAAGAGAAAGTCTAACTTCAGCTATACTTAGGCTGAAGTCCGACCCTAGCAAGGCCTGTATGCTAGGGTCAGATTTCAGCCAGACTTTCAATAAAGTCTGACTTTTCTCAATGCTTCAAGTCGAGAGAAAGTCTAACTTCAGCTATACTTTAGGCTAAAGTCCGACCATAGCAAACGGCCCATTGCACCCTTCCAGGCTGTCTTTGAAGTTCTTAACGTTATGGCCATTTTAGATAAGTAGGCAGTTGGAAATACCAATCACTTTGCTCAACCTAGAGTTGAATGCAGTTGATACAAAAGTTCCTATGTTAAACAACCAAGTCCAGTGGCCGGTTGCACAAAACTCACGATAGCGCTAACTTGGTGTTAGCGCTAACTTTATGTTAGATGACGTAAAAATCCATTGTCTTTTTACGTCATTTAACATAAAGTTAGCGCTAACATGAGTTTTGTGCAACCGGCCAGCCCAGAAATTTAGAACCGCACAACTCACATGCGTTCTATCTTTCTCTGTTTTTGCAGTAAGGATGTGCGTCTCCCGGTTCAGCTCCAGAGAGCTATGGCTGCCGAGGCCGAAGCCTCCCGTGAAGCCCGCGCCAAGGTACGTTGCCGATAAGTATCTTAATCTCTCCTTGTCATTTCAGTAAGGACGTACGTCTGCCTGTGCAGCTACAGAGAGCCATGGCCGCCGAGGCTGAGGCTACTCGTGAGGCGAGAGCTAAGGTAGGTTTGGTAGAAACAGTAGAATGCGCAATAGCAAGATTTCTAGGCCGGCGGCGTCATCTACTGTTTCTAGTTTGTGTAAAGGCGGGTTTACACTTTCGCCATCTGATGTCGAAATGCGACACCGACCACCGATGACTTGTTTATACACACTCCAGTCATCTTTTCGTCCAATGAAATTGGATGAAATCGGCAACCTTTTCATCCCGTGTCATCAGATGAACCAATAAAATCTGTTAACAGAACTAGATGGATGACAAACATAGCACCCTCCAGTATCATAAGATGTCGGTATAACTGTTGTTGGGCGACGTTGGACAATAGGGAGGTTTCGCAAGCGCCCGGTTAGGCCATACGACAACGTTTATCTATTGTTTGGGTATAACCACACAATAGATAAACGTCGTCGTAGGGCCTAACCGGGCACTTGCGAAACCTCCCTATTGTGTGACATTCGCCTTTGTCCAACACCTGTGGAATTTTGGTCGGCTGGTTTGTACCTCCTTGGAGTTTATGCCTCCTCGTTTTCTGGGTGCTCACACTTGCAACTAGGTACAACTTGTTGCCACTGAGCTACGTGGCAACAAGGAGGAACTAGCTGAAACTGGAGGCAACTGATCAGTCACCAGAAACGGTCCACGTACATGTACGCACAATTGCAACTCGCTGGAATTGAGAAATTGCTAGAGTTTTGTTCAGTCGCTGCGTTGTACGTGGGCTTATGACTAAATCAGTGCCAGTTTTCTGAACAAAATCGAGTATCAAAGCCCCGGAAGCTACCTGACATGCCTGAGTTGCTGCCAGTCGCTGTGTCGATGTATGCGATCAGGAGATAACGACTGATTGGATGCTCCAAGATTTTCCGAGTTGCTGTATTTGCGCTGTGCGCGCAGCACATACGGTTCATCACCAGCGACTGCTCAGATCAGTTGCTTCCAGTTGCAAGGGCGATGTACGCTAGGCTTGAGGAGGAAGTAGGTGAATGTCGTTTGATGATGCACCTTCTTACTATGTCGTCCTCTGTATTTCAACAATGTCTGCCTCCGTATTTCAGGTCATCGCCGCGGAGGGAGAACAAAAAGCCTCCCGAGCGCTGAAGGAAGCCTCCGAAGTTATCAACGAATCTCCCGCCGCCCTGCAGCTCAGATACCTGCAGACGCTGAACACGATTTCGGCCGAGAAAAATTCCACGATTATTTTCCCACTGCCGATTGACTTCTTGCAGACCTTCATGAAGAAGTAGAAGGGATAAACACCGGGAATGATGGACTAACATCCATGTCACTCTAACTTGAACGAATCCTTTATGTCTTCTTTGTATCCCTATATTGGTATTTCAGTTCAAGTTAGGGTGACATGGAATTTTCATGTATATGTACATAATGTCAGAAGATTTCTCTTTACTACTGACTACTGTTGGAGGAAGGCCATTGATGAACGTGTGGATTCACTGGGTATCTTTGCGAAGTGGTTTTCGGCGAGAGCGTCATCAAATACTCATTCGGCGGTGGACGAATTGCCTGAGTGCAGAAAGACCCTCCGATGGGCAACTTTCTGGAAAGCTGAGAGGCGCCACTGGGCAACCATAGATGGCCAAACGAAATAGATCAATATTGGTAGAAAAGCGGACACTGTAGTTAATGAGTCCCCATGCTTTCATCAAAAGTAATAAAATCTGCCAAATCCTTTAAAGTTGCAGACACCCTCTAGCTTGGGTTATCGCTGAGAGCGCTCACTGAGAGCTTTCCAATGTATACCTATGAGATGGTTCTTGGGTGCCTTTCAAACTTTTTTGCATGTTTCGTGTGTTTACGATACTGTACAAAAAAATTGGCCTGGGCCATGTAGGTGGTGAAAAGGGTTCACTTGGCTCCTTTTTCTCAGAAGGGACATGGAGGAGGTTCTGACCCTGCTTTGAGAGAATGGTGCATTGAACCCCTTGCAGCTGCTATATGGCACGGCTTAACTGGCCGGCTATGGAGGATTTCCTTTATGGCCTAGTGGTTGGCGCGTTGGCCTCGGCACTAGATGTTAAGGAAGTATGATCACTATGCGATCACGTGGATGGGTGATCGGCATGCGTACAAAGCAGATGGATAAAAGGAAGTTAGATCTGATTGGTTCATTGCAAAATACTTCATAAATCCAAGAATGGTGATGATTCAAACCGAGGGAAATTTAGTATAATGTTGTGACTATAGATGTCACTACCATATTGACCCACTCTGCATTCTCAACCCTGGGGTGTTCCCTCACAGTTTCTAACCTTGAGTAAGGATAGAATTGAACCACTTGTACCCTAATTGGGAAATTGTTCAATATGGTCATTTTCATTTTGATAATCATTATTCTGGCTGCAGATACAAAATCGTTTTCAGAAATGAGGAATTTTAGATTACGAATAACAATGAAGTCGATCGTAGGCCACCCACTGCTGCCCTCTAGTGGTTATGGGCAGAATCTCTAGTGATCAGTGGGATCGTGCTTGAATGATGTAACAGCTGTATTATGTATTACAATGCACTACAATTACAATAGATGGCTTTTACTTCCTTCGACTATGGCCCCCACTGAAGCAAAGATTTACTGTCTGTTACCATTGGGGACAGACTGAGTCTTATTGCCACTCTGTTGCTGGCCATATTTATACTGTATATAAATGATGTATTAGTATATGATTATATATTTAATGTATTTTAAATATGTTCTGTCAACTTATCATATATCATCATTTCTATCTGGCTATTTTTGTACTGAACGGATTGTCTCGCGGAATATTCTGTAAATAAATAAAAAATAGTGTTGTAAGGGAAGCATATCAGAAATTCTTGCGTCGCATCTCAGTAGAAAGGGTCCAAAATTGCGTCTGTGCATTTTCTATACAACAGAATCCACTGGCGCCGATGCACCCTGAGGTAATAAGTGGCTCTGAGCGCTCGCTCCCATGTCACCACATGAACCAATGCTTTACTGGTGATGTGTTGGCCATAGACAGGCGCGGATCCGGGGGCGCACCCCCTTTCGGCCAACAAATCTGTAAAATCGACCGTAAAATTCTGAAATTTGAAGCAAATCATTGAAATTCACCGCAGATTTCAATGTTTCTGGCACAGTGCGCCCCCTCTTTTCAGAAATTGTGGATCCGCCACTGATAGAAATTCTACCCTTGCTTGGTGTCAGACTTTGCCAGCATTTTCACTCGTCAGCAAAGCCAAATATTTATCAAAACCTGTCTTGTGACTTGGTTATTGCAATTTGTTGTGTTTTCTATCAATCAAAATGATGAAATCTCTCAAAAATAAAATAAAATTCAAATTTCAATTTCAATGCAGCTGTCTGTAAAATTTCTCATAGACGATTCTCAAATTCGCAGATCTGCGCACTTTCCACGAAATCACAACCAGAACCTCGATCTGAAACTGGGTGACGTGACGCCATCCATGATTTAGCAATGATTGACCCTGGTGCAACGTCATCGATGTCACTGTCGTGGGGTTGTCTACGTCACGTCATTCAGCTTCAGATCGAGGTTATGGTTGAGATTTCGGTGGAAGTAGCCCAAATCTTTGTCATTAACGTCAATTTGAGAACGGTCTATAGGCCTGACCTTGTTGATTTCCTAATCGGTCTGAATTGTCTCTTTGTAGTTTCACAGGCATTTACTGATATTGCTCAGGGTGACAAAAAATTATCAATTTTAATTCATCATTTCTATTTATCATGAATTAGTTGTTCTGCCAAACTGCTGAAATAAAACGGAAAGTTTTCAATGACAAACATGACAATTTTCTACACCAAATTCTTCGTGATTTTCTACTACCCGTCATGAAGGACCACTAAGGCCAAAAAAAATAAAGTATTTGTTTCTTGTCCGCGCCCGCGTCATTCCCAGACCCTCCGCATCGAAATTTGTTTTTTCTCACCAATTCCAACTTTTCCCACTTTGCTTACACAGCGCCTTCTATACAATGCACAGAAATGCTTCATCACTTGAAATCATCTTTATTGTTCATGAAATCTGTGCTTTAAACATGTAGAGAGATAGTTTGCTGGTGGTATTTCCCCCCATCCATGAAGAAAACGGTGAAAAATTATTTGAAAACAAAAAAAAATTCGCATGCCCGCATCAATTTTCGCTGAGTTGCTGGACAAGAAACAGACAATTTTTTTGGGGGGCCTAACCAAGCTTCACCAGGGGGCGCATGGCACACTGCCAGTGTGGCACTTGTCGTGGAATCCTGTTTTGCCTGAAATCGTTAGAAAAAATCATAGATGTCAATTTATCAAAAATATGTAACATAATGATTTATTCCTCTTTTGCAATACAATGTACATAAACAAGATGAGTACAACAGAATATTTCTGTCAATTTGCAGTTATTGGGTAAAACTTTTCAGAGTAAAACTTTTTAGACTGCCAGCCTTATTGAAATTTAGCAATAGTAATTACATATTACCTGCTGTCTAGATTGTTTTCCATTCTGAGCGTCTTCGTCCCTTAGATCTTCACTGTATATTCTTTGAATTACACTCTGCTAGATCATGTAATTAAATTAACGAGTAGTGTAATTAATAAAGGTTGAGAATGATGAGCAATTTATCAAAATGCTTTTAATTTAAATAATATGATTGTTTGGTATAAAATTATATACGCATTGTTCTGTACATTTGTGAAAATTAATAAGTAGTAAAGAAATAAAAGTTAATCTGTCCTGATTTTAAGTTAGTTTTGTTGTTTTCATTGAACCTACATGTAAAAAGTACTGACTCAAAAACGATACTGGTGTAGCATCTGTAGTTGTTGCCAGTCTACCAGTGTTCCCCTACAATAGACTGACAGTGTGAGCACGACTTGACAACAAGGGACATGCAAAGTGATGCATCATCTGTTTTCTGGTGTTTCTGAAATGGAAGGGAAACAGTGACCAGCAGGTGCACTGACATATGTTACACCCAATCATTGCCAGGACAGGATAAAGTAACTGCAGCAGAAAATAGAGTAGTAAGTAGAAAGGGGAGGCAAACCCTTTGGTGGGGAATGGAGGATGCCACCACCAGGAAAATAACGAAAAGGGTAAACCCTATAATGTGATTCACCAACCTGGAAGTCATTTAAAGGGCCTCTAGTCCAAAATGTAAACATTACAGTTTGTTTATCTGATTTGTTAGTACCAGTAGTTGACAATAGGTGGCACCACTGAGGTTTGGTCAGACCTGCCCACTTCGAACTAGAACACAAACATCAAGTTAGACCAGTAACGAGAGAATTGTCACCCGGCGACAGTTAAAATGCCCCAGACCACCCCTAAGGACAATGCCCCCAGATAATCCCCCCTGGAAAATTGCCCCTCCTTCATGAAATCTTTACAAAACGCTGCCCAAAATCTTTGCTTTGTATTGTTTTCTCAATTTTCCTTGGGCATTGTTCTTTGGGAATTATCTGGTGCCAGGCTGGGGTAATTGTCCTGAGGGGCAGCCCTTGACTCAGACCCTTGGAGAAAGGATCCGGCCAACCCTGAAGTAACACCAGAACAGATGAATTTTTTGTTGCCGTGGAGTGATCACAAAGCTTTTTTCAATGGATTGTAAAAAATGGGGGTGGGGGTTGTTCGAAAAAACGGGGTTTACGGCCAGGGGGTTTGGAGTCACAAAATTTACTCGTAAAATTGTGACTGATTGCAAAATCCTGACAAAATTTTAAGTCTTTCAAAAGTAATTCTCTACTTTTTATTCCTTTTGGTTGCAATTTGACACTTTAGTTTTGTGCAACAAAGTATGCAACTTGAATTTCCCACCTCTCAACTACTAAAGTAACTTGTACATGAGACTTGCCAATCCCCCTAGCGGCGGAAGACAACACTAACAAATCGAAGAGCTCACACGTGTCGGCCATCTTTTTCTCGCCGGTTCGCGACGGGTAGGTACATTTCAGAGGAAAAATAAGCAAGATATTGAAAAGCAAATACCGTGAAAGTGGCCAAGCACTTAGAAAAGACTTAGAGGAGTATTTTGAGTCGATTCTTTCATTCATGAGTTGTGTATTCATTCTGAATTCTCGCTTTGAAAAAGTGTCTCGGTTTCCTGCGTCTCCGTCTGGTTTCTGTGTTGCGACATGCTGTCTGGCATTCGAGACGAATTTTTCTGACCCGTCTGTCATCAATTTGACGAAGAAATGGAGTTGATTACTGCGTGTAAATTCTTTTTTATGCATCTCTCATGATGAATTACCAGTCTTGTTTGTCTATTATGCTTGTACAACTGTAGGCCCAGAAATTTTCTTGGGTTCTGAAATCGATTGAAAGTGAGGAAGTGTCTTCGTGCATTTTGTACAGTCGGTGTATGTAGGCCTATGCTTCTTGTACATCAATGTACAGGGAGTGTACATAATGTACAGGGAATGGCAAATTCAACATCACAAGTGCTGAGAAGGGCTGAATTATGAAACAGCTGCTGGAGTCTAAGGGCGTATTCGAATCGGCATGACCACACTCTTGTGCTGACCGAACCTTTCCGTTTCAGGGGAGCTAAAATGTGCATGCGCCTCGCAAACAATAGAAATTCTATTAAAAAGTATTGTTTGCGAGGCACTTGCACATTGTAGCTCCCCTCAAACGGAAAGGCCTGGAGTTCATGTAATTAGTTGCGGACTCAACTCGAGAACGGCAGTCTCGAACGCCGAGAATGCCAACCCGTGTCGGGTCAAGAATATGTTCATCTCACTCCAGCGGAGGGTTGAGAAGAACATGTTCTTGGCCCGAATCGAGTTGCGTTCGAGACTGCCGTTCTCGAGTTAAGTCAACAACTACATGAACTTACTAGGTCAGCATGAGTGTGGTCAAGAACGAGGATTTGAATACGCCCCAAGAAGCTTTCAGTCATGGTTTAAGTGCAAGTTATTTACACATGTACCTCACGAGCTTCTATCCATTAGGGGGCCTAGGCCTAATAGGCCTAGGCCTAGGCCCCTTTCGAAAGTCTTCAGCGGGTAAACAATCAATCCTCACCCCAGCCAGGTCAAAATTCAAACAATCTATATGAAAGTACGTACATCATTCACATTTTGACCTGGGGTGAGGATGTTGTTATTACCCGCTGAAGACTTTCGAAAGGGGTCTATTGTCATGGTCTGTTGTGGGGTGCTAGGTAGATTTTAGTTGATCCCCTACCCTAGGCCAGTAGGGCAGGCACTGCAGACTTTTTGAGTTCCATTTCATGCTTCAATGTTACAGTTCATAGTTAAGTCTAGGCCTACCCCCAGGGATCAAAGTTCATATTCTGAAAAAGCAGATTTTGGTCAAAGAGGCCAAAAAATCAAGTCGCACACAATACAAAATGCATTAGAACATCAATTTTTTTGTCGCACCGAGCAAAATCCATGTCGCATTTTAGACCAAATGGTCATGAACTTTGAACCCTGACCCTGTCCGCAGTCATGTCACCCTAGGCCTATATTAATAGTTCCATCACTGAGGGGCTGGGCTAAGATGGGAAGATAGACCCCTGCTATGCCTTCCCTGGTAGGTATGGTACATGTATCTCATCGAAGCTTCAGCTGGTTTGTCTCACTTCACGCAGACAAGTGATTTGTCTAGGCCTCGTGTAAGCATTGACTGAAATCAATATCTTGAAGCAGTCTGTGCGTGGGACGGTAGGCCTACATGTAAGCAGCTTGATCAGAGGGTGAAATACATGCTTTGCATATATTTCGTGACTGTACAAAATGTGAAATGCCCCTCCTCCGCCCCTTTTACTGACCATGTTGTCATTGAGTGCCTGGAGATTTTCCAAATTTTTATGCAACTCTGGCATAATTTTTTTCTATTTTTTATTTTCAGAACATCTCCAAAATTTCTGCCCATTCAATTATTTCAATACGGTACGGTAAGACATTATTTTTGAATGACTTCCATTTTAATTTGAAGCCTGCCTGAATTTGAGAAATACCAATCTAGGCCATCTTGGCGTCCATTACCAAACGTTATAGAACACATAAAGAACACACACTGTGTGTTCTTTGTGCACGCATCACATTTGGTTTCCTTCATTTGAATTTTGACTTTTCCTTTTATTTATGAACTAGCATCACACACTCACTTGTTGATTGGAGCTCAGCCAGGTCAGAGCTGAGCTTGGTGTAGGCAACTCCTACTAATTCAATTCTTGTATGAAACATATAAAAGAGACTTTTTGAAGTTCTCTTTTGATGATGGTCTTCAGGGTAGCAAAGAAATTCTTTGGAGTTGAGTCAGTAGACAGGATTTTCATTAACCCGGAACCCAGGGTTAAATCGAGTGCCCCTGAAATCCTAGTCTGATGACATGTTGACATTGAAGATGAACTGCCCCACCAAGCACTTTGGTGATACATGTATGTTGTCCTTTGAGTAGGTTCACAAAATCATATCGAGAAAGATAGTTAGTTCTCATGTCATTCAACTCCGAAGAATATTTGTGCTGCCCCTGCTCCTGCTCCTGCCCATGTTTTGTATGTGTGATCAAAAAAGCGGAAAATTTTTACAGACTACCCATATTGTTATTGCAATACTAGTAGTAATTTCAGTGGTTGGTAAAGGTACTGTCACATTGTGCTAGTTCTCAAAATGGGCTAGAACGTGTAATGTTGGCTAAAATAATGTGTCTCGAAGTGCTGGAGCACCCTTCCCATCCATGAAGTTCGTAAAAACACTGTGAAAAGTTGCCAGTACATGTACCGGTACGTCCACTCTGTTCGCACACGGTTTCAGCCCGTTCAGCAACATTTTCAAGCACGTATTGAGAGTGAGAACTAGCTCAATGTGATGGGGCATCACATGATTGAAAATTGAATCATTACTATGGGCTTGAGTTGAACTTGAATGCTGAGGACAAGAAATCATGTGATGACGTGGAGTTAGATCACTGTTCAGTTTCCACTGTGGTCCATGTCATGCATGTCGTACAGTCATAGAATAGCTTCCATGGCCAGGCCTGCATGTTCCAGCCAGAGAGAGAATTTAGGGACCATCTTTCAACTTATTACAGAAAAATCTTTTGAACGGTCATGTTGGTACTGTCTGCTGGAATGGCGATATGCACTTGTGAAAATGTCTTGTTATTGTATTGTACAGTAGAATCGTTTTTGGTTGGACTTTTGATTTCAAGGTGGAAGGATTTTTTCCATATTTTCACTGATTGCTTCTCTTGCTTTTAATGCTAACTCCGTCTCTTGTTCTCTTTTCTAGTGGTAAATATGGGCAGTTAGCACACGTACATATATTTTTAACTTTTTTTTCAATTTTTTTCCCGCCTTAAGAAGGCTCAAGGACAGGACAGGAGACTAATGTCACCAGAACGCCTAACCTCAATACTGTGATCAGCCTGCACACTGTGAAAGACTTCCTGATTACATTATAATCTGGAACCTGAACTTTAGTCCAAAAACTACAAGTTACCTCAATTCTCAACCACTCGGTCGCTTGAATGAAGCAACTTGGTGGATTCTTAACAGACTGAAATAAGGCAGTGGCTGTGATTTGAACTTTATCTACCCGTGTCCCTTTGGATTACCGAAATTTTGCCGTCTTTTTCTTCACTTGTGATCTCAGTGACGTCGTTCAACATGGCTGCCATGGAAACAGACAGTGCGGACCATGACAAGGTCGTAGCGTTCCCGGGTGAGGACAATCGCACAAATCTTATCGTGAATTACGTACCTCAGACACTCTCCGATCAGGAGTTTAGGGATTTGTTTGCGGCGATTGGGCCGATCAACGCCACGAAAACCAAAATTATACGTGACCGCAGTACAGGGTATAGTTACGGATTCGGATTCGTAGAATATGATCATAATCGCGATGCTGTAATGGCGATAGAGCGACTAAACGGCCTTGAATACCAGCATAAGAGATTAAAAGTTGCATTCGCTCGCCCCCAGGGGGAGCAAAGTAAACAAACGAATCTGTACATCCGAGGTTTGCCGAAAAACATCACCGCGATGGATTTAGAGGAGCTATTTTCGGAATATGGCAATATCATTAATTGTAAGATTTTATCCAACAAAAGCGGCGAGTGTACGGGAGTTGGATTCGTGCTGTTTGAATTACGAGATCAGGCGGGGAGAGCCATGGAGATGATGATGGGGAAGACGCTGCCTGGAGGACCTGAACCGCTCAATATCAAGTTCGCCGAAGAGAACGCTAAGAAAGTGCGACCGCCACCTATGTTGCATCCACCACCACCACCGCCTAGAGGATACTTCGGCGGTCCGATCAGAAATCAAGGCTTCCGTTATCCAAATCGCTACAATCCAATGATGGGTGGAATGAGCATGCCAGCGCCCCCTGGTAGTTATTGTGCAAACGGCGGAGACAATCAGGGTTATACTTTGTATGTGTATAATATTGGACCCTACGCTGAGGAGCGACAGTTGTGGTCGTTGTTCTCGGCGTACGGTCGGGTGTTGAAGGTCAATGTGATTTGGGATCATGCCAAAAATATGTGTAAAAATTATGGATTCGTCACTATGGCAAATTGTCACGATGCGGACAACGCCATTGCGGCGCTGAACGGTCGATATTACATGATAGATAAGCCACTACAGGTATCTTATTACAATAAGAAAACTTGAATTAGGCAAAACTTAGGTCAATTTGTAAATTTCACTGCAGTAAATAGACACAACTTGTATGTTTCATGGGTGATACTGCACAACATGGACACTTCTGTTGCTGGGCAACAATGTAAGAATTGATACGGTTGTGAGTGTTACATTGATTTGTTCCGTGATGCTAGGCGACCGGACTTGTGACTGTTGCCGAGCGACTTTGTTGCTTAGCAACGGTATGCAAATTTGTACGGTTGCTATGTGTGTTATGACACTGTCCAGTGTTGCTAGGTGACGTGATGCAGCAGTTTAGTGTCTGTTGCTAGTATACATGACAGATCTGCATTGCTAGGTAATGTGATAAAGCAACTTGTTGCTGTGTTCCTGTGATCATTTTCACAGTTTGTTCTCCATTGTATTGACTCTTGAAAGATCTTTCTCGTTCATTCCAGTCATCATGATGCACTGTTTTTCAGTCTTACAATATTAGAAAACATAGGCATAGTTACAATCTCCTAGCAACTAGCTTTGTCCATAGCAACCATTGGTAGAATTATTCCAACTGGGACAGAAATGCAAACTATTGGCAATGGGTTAAAAACTGATTGCGTGGGTTTAGTGGACTTCGTCCAAATTATGAATGAGCTTTGTATTGGGAGTATATTTTGGGTGAATCCTGTGATGTGAAGGGAAATAACAG
Source organism: Notospermus geniculatus (assembly GCA_002633025.1). Classification (NCBI taxonomy): domain Eukaryota; kingdom Metazoa; phylum Nemertea; class Pilidiophora; order Heteronemertea; family Lineidae; genus Notospermus; species Notospermus geniculatus. The sequence goes on along the minus strand of NMRB01000448.1, from coordinate 203,625 downwards.
TCATTTGATTGGGGGGGGGGGGTCAGTATACAATGTAGATTCCCCGTCGCCATAGAATATCTCAGCTATTTCTTCACGGGAATAAGTAAGTCTAGGCCCGTTCCTTCTCAGGTTTCCGAACTATCTGCCGGTGAGAGATGTCAGTGTCCTGTCGCTGGGATAAAGCAGGCTGTAGTGTAAGCGGATACTTTTGATCTCCTCAGATAGAATTATCGATAGGTCTTTCAGTTACATGAGTATCATGTCTGCCAAGTTGCTATTCAAAATGATGATAGTGACATTTTCATTGAAAGCACGAATCAGGTTTCCATCTTGGATTTTGCATCTTCTTTATGAACTGTTTTCGGAGTCATCTGTCTTGAACCTTGAAAGAAGGGAGTTCTATCTCATGGCAATCTCGCTCGCCCAGAGGTACAGCGTTCCGTGTTTTCGGTTTGCTCCACTTGTACTGGTACATATGGCTTCGTACACCTCATCGCTCGGCTCGGAATGAGCACAGTGAACATGGTGAATGGTAGTGAGTTCCCAAAATACGATCTCGTGTTTCCAGTATTGGTTTTGCATGATCAGCACTCAGAAGTTTTCAAGTTCTGAATATGTGTGGTTTGTTATCTGGTGAGTCATGACACGTTACGAATTCAGTGTTCTTAAAATCCAAGACCATCCTGGATTGAGTTGGCCTATAGGCCTACTGGGAATTACTTCATACCAATACCATTGTGTGCAAAATAAAGTTGGCCTTTGTCTTTAACGCCGAACGGAATCACATGTCAGGCACAGCAGGGGTTTTCAATCCTGTTTCCTTTGTCGTAGATGATCATCAGTTTACTAGAACTTTTATCACTGCTGTCCACCACCATTGTCAACATCCTGCAAAGACGTACATTTCGGCTATTGTGTTGTAAAACCGTGTATTAACAATATGTACATGTAGGAGGAAACTGGAGCCCCCGGAGGAAACCTACGATGTCGACGAGAGATCGCCGTCTCTACCAGATAGAGCCACTTGAAAGACTGGGGATCGAACCCGGGACCTCCTTGGTGGCAGGCGCAGATGTTTGCACTGCGCCCCCCCCCAACAATTCATGTACTTCATGTACATGTATGTACATGTACATGTACATGTAGAGTATGTATGTTCGTCCCATTTTAGGAACATGCGCCAAACATGCACCATGACATATGATACATGTGGATATGTTGATATGACAGCGAGGCATGTGAGAAGCACTTTTGAAATTCCAATACTGAGTGGTTGACGTTGGCGTAATCCTAAAATACTGATACCTTGGCAACTGTTCCTAGTCTCTATAATTGGAACACTGATAACCTTCTATTTTTATGGATGTATTTTTTATTGATATTGTGATAGCTCTTACCGCCTTCGCATGATCGTAGTTCTCTATATCTGACACCGTGATGGGGACGGATTGAATGTCAGGGAATTTGGCGAGAAAATTGAGAATCTGTCACTCCCTAGTCCCTGTCTTTGGACATGTTGGACAAGGGGAGGGTGGAGCTCTTGTCTGATAGAGAAGTGGTATTGTCTGCTAGCAAGCGGCAGGTCCCCGGTTCCAATCCAGCCTGTCAATGAGATTAATCTGGCTCTTCAGTCCGTCACATGGGACAGTAAGCCGTGGTGCCTTGTACCTTGTGCCTTTGCAAGGGCAGGTAAAACACCCCATCCAAGTGAGGAACATGAGTAGCTTAAGATGGCCTCTTCCATACTTACCAGGGCCAATAATGCTATGGATTCGGCCCTGACAGAAACGTACAAATGCAAGTGGCAGGTCCCCGGTTCCAATCCAGCCTGTAAATGGGATTAATCATCCCTGGCTCTTCAGTTCATCACGTGGACAGTAAGCCAGGGCCAGCTATGGCTTCGGCCCTGACAGAAACATAGAAATGGGATAGTAAGCCATGATGCCTTGTACCTTGTACCTTAAGACCCCATCAAAGTGAGGGATACAAGTACTAAGTAGCTTGAGGTGGCCTATTCCTTACCTACCAGGGCCAATAATGACTGTTGTCTAGTCAGTGCTGGGTGAAATAGTGGACTAGAGTAGGAGAAAACAAGAGGGCCCAGAGAAAACTCTGCCAAAAAGGGTCACACTCTCTCTTGCATGAGAGTAGGTCCAAACCTTTAATCTTAGAGGGGAAAGGCACCAGTGTCACTCTGATAGCGCTACGTTGAGAGTCCATATGTTCCCACTGCGTTGGTCCCTAAAGCTTGATGAAGCTATGTTGAACAGATGCCCCAAACATCAGACAGTCTGTACTTCAATGATGACAGGTTGATGCGCGCGTCTGCCACTGGTGCGGGGGAGTCTGAAGTACTCTTGAACACTTTGCAGCAAGCTTCTCCAGTGGGTTTTGCTGCTCTGTTGTTTTGTTTGCTTACACCGACCGAGTGCTTAGGATATTAACTTTTGCTCACGTGCTAGACAGCATCAGGAGGTCTGGCGTAGGGTCTGTTTTCCTCCCACGCAAATTTCATTGACATCTGCCACGAAAATTTGTCTTCGAAGTAACTGTACCTGACGTACAGGACTGGATGTCCGTCATTGTCCGTAGTAAATGCACTTGAGAAAACTCTCACTTAAATTGCATTGCCTTTACTCTTTGAGACACCTTAATAGCCTTTGGGGGAGCCACAGTGGTGTAGTGGTTCAGGTCTCCGACTAGCGGTCAGAGGGGCCTGGGTTCGAATCCGACTGTGGCGTGAGACTTTGAGCAAGTCTCTTTGCCTTTCTGGCCTCGCTCCACTCAGGTGTATACCGGTAAATGGGTACCGGTCTGACTGTGAAATGCTCAGATTGTAGCGCTGAATGAGCAGCTCATCTGTGTTCTACTGAAAGGTTTCAGGATAGACTGGGGTTAAATTGTAATGTCGGATGACACCTGTACCGTTGTTGGTATTAGACTACATGTAGTACAAACCAAACTTTAACTATTTAAGACCGCCCCAACCCAATGGGGCGGTCTTCCTTGTTTTCACTGAGTTTCTCTCTCTCTCCATCCAATCTGTGCATTCCGCAGGATAACTGACGAAATTCAACATGTTTCGCGGCGAAACTGTCAGGAATGGTTCTTATGCGTATCACAAAGAAGCCTATTGATTCTTGGGGTGATTTGACCACAATAAACAGTAAAATTTCGATAAAATTTGTTGCCTTATAGCAGTGTATAGCCGGTTCGGACGGCGCTCATCAACATAAAAATCTCATGACGAACTGCATGGCTGCGTCAGGTAACCGGGTAACTAAACCACAGGAGAACGGGCCACTCTCCAACGTAGAGGCCAGACAACTTCGCCGCACAAGTGCAGCAACCCACAACACGGTATGACATACTTTCCTGAGCCAATGGGATTGGCGGGAGAGTGGCGGAGGCGAGACGTTCCGACTGGTGACTGAGACCTACGGAGCATGCGCATTGGTTGCTCATAATGTGCTACGCAAACCGGACGGTGAGTTGATTTTCCTCCGAAATCTGTCATCAAAATAAAGTTGGCCTACATGTACATATTTGCTGGTATATCCTTTTACAACTTTGTTAGTATGAAATGATATAGCTACAGTGTTAACCAAGTCATGTTAATTCGTATAGGCCTACATATTCAGCGTGATTTGTGGCACTGATGGGCCGGCCGTCGGCTGACTTGACTCGACTGGCATGACTGGCCAGCTCACGTAGTGCGTGCAGTGTGCATGCTGTGTGCATTGAGGCCTACTATCATGACTATTATTGACATCGATTGACATTTTGTTTGTTTGTAGGCCGATGCCTCGCCTTTCGGTAGGGCAGGCGTCGGTAGGCCTAGCCTCAGTGAAGCTAAGGCGCCTCCCTATGCTTATTTAGGCATCCGTAGCGTAGGCCTATCATTTGACTTGCCTAGGAGGCTAGGGCCAGGGCCTCCCTAGCTAGGCCTAGCAGACCCTACCTACCATGCCTACCTAGGCCTAGGCCTAAGGCTATATACTCAGGCCTAGGGTAGGCCTAGCAGGCTAGGCCTCGCCTATAGGCTATAGGCCTAGGCCCTTATGCTAGCACATTAGGCCTAGGCCTATGCCTAAAGTGCTAGCCTAGGCATGCTGCGCCTAGCCTGGGTGGGGCATGCTGGGCCTACCTCGGTCTAGGCTACGCCTACGCTACGGTAGGCCTAGGCCTAAAGATGGCAGCACTGTGTAGTCAGTTCGTGCAATGTCCATCAATCAAATGCCTGGCCTGTGTGACATAGGCGTAGATACAATGGGCCTAGGACCTAGGTCAGGATCAGGACCTACTATCACTGCCTTGTATACAGTAGCTGCTGTGTGCCAAAAGGGTTAATTGTTGGTGTCTTTCTTTTTCAGTAAGTGTCAAGCAGCTGCTGCAAGACTCGCTAGGCCTAGATTATTTAAAGGGTAAGTTGACACATGTAATCTGTGCAGTGCTTTAATCATCTGTACTCTTTGTGTACATGATGTAGGCTACCTGCAGTGCACTACTGCTATGCTATCAACGCATCACTGTGCTCTTTTTCTGGTGTCAAAGCAAGTCATGTGGAAATTACTCATACTTATTCCCTCGTACTCAATACCACATTCATTCTCTCTTTACAGGATGAAAATAACCAGTTTTCAAAAACGAACGGAATGTGCCAAAAGATCCATCTTGCTATTACATGTACTAAGTGCCATTGGACTTGATGCTGTCCCGGGATGCTGTCAAAAAGTAATTTGCCAAAGAAGCAAGACACGAGAGACTGTCATAATTATACCTTAATCACAACTTCCTGCAAGGTGATTTCTGTAATATTTCAAGTCTCAGGACACAATGAAAGGGGCCAATGACAATGTGTGTGATTTACAGTATCAGCACATAGCCTATCACATGTATCTAGCTTCACCATCCTTGATGCTCGACAATGAAGACATCATCTTCAAACATTGTTCGCAAACTAAACCTTCTTCAACTGCACCAGCTATTGCATTTCATGTACTTGCAGTCAACATCAGTCGTGGTGGATACAGGAGCAGCAGGAGTTATGCCACAACATGTACTAGTGTGTTCGAATATGACCTATATTTGTTGTACAGTTTGATTATGAACAAAATAAAACATTCTGGCTTTCAATTAAATGTGCATCTTACTGAGCTTTCTAATTCTAATTTTTAAAACATTGTGGCTTTCAATTAAATCTGTGCATCTTTACTGAGCTTTGTAATTCTAATGTTACACATCCATGACACCTTGATCCTCTTTATAACCTTGCCCATCGACCGAACTTTCTACATTGCCACTCAGTAATTCTCGATCAGTCAACTTTGCCTAATTTCTAAGGCATATAAGGGCGGTCTTCAAATTGGCTGACAAGCCAATTTCTAGTGTTTTTTTGCGTCTACTGAGCAAGCGGCAGTCCCATGGCTCTTCAGTCCATCGCATGGGACAGTAAGCTGTGGTGTCTTGTACCTTGTGCCTTTGCAAGTAAAACACCCCATCCAAGTGAGGAACATGAGTAGCTTGAGATGGCCTCTTCCATGGGCAATAATGCTTTTGGCTTCGGCCCAGATGGAAAAATCTAATACAAATCAAATATTTTGCTCTTGGTCCCAAAGGCTTTGGCAGTGCTGCCCCATAAAGGACTTTAAATTGTCTCTATAGTTGCAGTCGTGGACTTCATTGTGTCGATACCATGGACCACTTCATGCACCAATGTGTCGTGTGATATTCAGTAGGAAAAAATGATTAATTGAAATGCAAAACCAATTAGTGGTTTTTCTGACAGCATGAAGCCAAATATGATACATCGAATTCTTCTCTCCCTCGTGTTTGGTCATCACCATATTAGTCATGCACTCCATGACCTGGAATTTTTTTGCAAATAAAGGAGAGGCAGATATAAATAAAGGATGGTTTGGATTTGAAAAGTAGTAATTTGAGGGTGGTTTTGGTTTGTAGTGGAGGCTGGACCAGAAGTGGGATGATGATGATGATGCATCATCTTGAATGAAGTATAAAAACAAGATCTTTCTTTCACTTGGCATCATAAAGTCAGAAAACGCCTTTCTTTGTTTGGGGGGGGGGGGAGACTTTTTCGGGGGTTATCTTGAGGTTCCTGATCCCAACCCAGTCATTGTGTCTCGTCAGTATCAAATGCCCAAAAGAACTTCAACATGAAGTTTCTTGATGCGAGTCTTTTCTCATTCTAACGAAGCAAGATTCTTATACTAAGCGTACCAATTTCCATTCCACTTAATATCGGTCAGTTTTTTTTGCGACTATACATGTATGCTTGCAAATGCATGATATGCAACACTATACCATTAGGAAGAACCATATCAGTGAGGCGGATAGCCAGCCTACAGCGAAATCCATCCAAGCAGGCTCACAAACGGCCTTGTGGATTGCCAATATTGGCACGTTTACTGTCTAATGAGACTCTATTCCATTTAGAAGGAATATCATGTGAATTGTAATTTTCATGCTGCTGGGAGATTTTTTTTGCATTGTGCAAAATGTACTGAACGAGTTTTGAGTGATGACAAAAATGGCATGTCCGGAATTGATGCAGGGAGCCGGCTTCTGATTCAAGAGGGTTGATGCCCTCGGTTTTCTGTTGTTCTCCTACGTATGTGCGAGATAAACCGACGATGGAAAAGGCACCTTAGGGGTTGCATGGTTGAAAATGAAATTCACAGTGGCATCCAAGGCAATGGAAGGCCTAACTGTTGTCAGAGGTCACCACCAGTTAGCGGTCCTATGATGTCATCGAATTTGACGTCACAGAGAAGAAATGCACGGCATGACGTCATCCATGACGTGGAGGCCATGGGTTATGTCTAGGATGTCAAATTTTGTGACGTTCTAGTAGGTATCCGCCACGGATTACAATTACTCACGACTATATGTACAACTACGATAAGATCAGTGCATAACGCATGCATGGGGTCACTGCCGCACATAGTCGTCAGTAACCCGTGGCGGATACCTACTAGGACCACCAACAGGCAGCCGCTAACGACAGTAAGGTATCCCATTACCATCCTGCCCTTTCAACAAAGTGTGAACCCTGAGGTTGACTGCAAAGGTCTAAAATTCGTTCAGTTCCTTACTATCTTTGTATCTGTTGTCTTCCATCAGCATCAAATGTTACAGTACACGTTCCCAAAGCAGTCCGCCCTGCCACAATCCCCCAAACAGTCGGCCTTGCCAAACGTTAAGCAGCCAGGCTCCTGCGGGACGACCAATTCTTCTGGTATGCACGACCTTTCGAGTCTCCGAGGGGGACATACTATGAATACTTCATTAGTAACGAGTCCCTTGCTTGAGAAGAGGGCTGGAGTTACGTTAACTGGATATAAGGTGGTTGTCAGGATCGGACGTTTGCTAAGTGGATGTGATAACCGCTAGACTTTCAGGGCTCAGCGAGCCAAACTTAAAAACATCTCGCCAGTGAGTTGTCTTGTGCCTCTTGACAGGCCTGCCTGGAAGACAAGTGGATGTGGTAACCACTAGACTTTCAGGGCTCATCAAACCACACTAAGCCAAACTTAAACCTAGCGTACACCGGCCTTGCGACTGGAAGCAACTTCCGGCAATGGCGTTTCTGGCAACGGCTTGCGACTACCTGGAACCAGCAGCAACTGATCAGATGCTCATGCACAAGCACCGGCAACGCTATTGCTGACTGTTGCCGCTAGTTCCAGCCAGTTGCTCATGTTCTGCTCATTGCCAACAGTTGCTTCTAGTCATCTTCAGTCGTTTCCGATGTACGCGCGCTGGCGATGAATTTCCTCGTTTGTGGAGCACATCGACAATTTCCGTGTAGCATTCAGTACCATTGCCTGTCCGATGTGCGCGCTCAGATTGAAGACTGGATTGTGCCACTTGTTGCCGCAGTGACCTGTCGTAACCGATGTGCGCAGAACATGTACATCGATAGCGACTGTTGCGTTCAGTTGCTTCCAGTCGCAGGGCCGATGTACGCTAGGCTTTAGAAACATCTCCAGGGTTTCCGCCAGAGGGTAAAATGGGTAAAATTCCGTACCCTTAAATTTTTCCAGGGTACGGATCCGTACCCTCAAAAATGTTGGGTAACCATTTTTCCATGACATGCCGGACGAAACTAAACAACCGGCATGACCGGCCCAGGGATTTTATGCTTCAAAATATGCCTAAAATGGCACCAAACATCGTTTAAAACGTTTTTAAAAATCCACAAAAAAATTTTTCAAAAGAAAAATTTTTTTTCAAAAAATTTTTTTTCCAAAAAAAAATTTTTTCGAAATTTTTTTTTGGGGTCCGTACCCTTATTTTTTTTTCTGGCGGAAACCCTGATCTCAGCAATGCACTGTCTTTCTGCTGCTTGATACTTCATCGTGAAGACAATCAGGCAAGAAGAAATGAAGCTAGACGAGCTGAAATTGGTGTGTACGTGCCTTCCATGGGGAAAGCATGGATCTCACTGGATTTTATGATCAGCCGGTAGTAGTTCCATTACATTAGGAAGTTTAGACTTATAAAATACTGTATTTCTAAACTCCATGCTAATATTGTTATACTTGTGTAGCCTGTTTACTTGGTAGTCAGACCCTATCCCTTCGCACCTGGTTGTATTTTAATCCCTGACATAGCGAAATAATCAAACTATTTCAAGGTTCAATGTTTGTCTTCATCCATCATCTTCCTCGTTCTGTTTGATTTAGGTCACCATGCAGTTCTGGAAAATATATATTACTCAGCTCACGCTTTAGATAGAGCATCAGTTTGAAAAGTGAGTGCGATAAAGTGAAAGTCTTAAGCTTAGCGTACACTTACGACTGGATACAACTTGTCACCACTGAGCTACCTGGCGACTGGGAGGAACTAGCTGAAACTGGAGGCAACTGATCAGCTAACCCTAACCCGCACTGGCCACAGTCAAATTTGAACAGTATAATAACCCCAGTACGACAGGGCCTACCTAACATGTCATATTGTTCCTGTTTGGCTGAGTGGTTGTCGCGTTGCCCTCTGAACTGATAGTTTGCAATGTTGAGCATGGTCATGAGTTGGTCGGGTGACCAGGGTGCCTTCGTCAAGCACACAAACGTTTTGTGTGCGTTGACAGAGGGTCAGGGAGCGCTAAGAACCTCTGATGTTCTCAGGATGGGGCATACAGTATAAAGAGCAGGGAATGCTTGAAAGGTGCTCCTTTCAGGATTCAACACGTGTTGCAGTTGCTGGGGGCGTAGTTGGTTTTGGATTGTTTTACAAGAAACCAGCCTGGCGTCAGAACAGAAGCTCTGTCTGGCGCTTGACTCTTCGTATTGATGTGCACTCCTACGTACCTCGGTCTGTATGTATGCAGAGCAAATACAAGAGATTGATCCCCCTATTTCAGTAGGCTATTCATATGACCCAACGCCATGGTGAATCAATCCCGGCGTTCTCTGGGGCACACGCCTAATCAAATGGTATTCGTGAAAGTGCCACAAATACTATTCCACAAAGATGCTCTGTTTGGTGTAACAGTTTTTATCATGAAATGTTTCCATGGCCCCGAGATTTGTAACCAAATTAGTATTGTGTTTGCATCAAATTAACTGGTTCCGTAATCATGATGGATGAAAATGCACTTGCGTTAAACCAGTTTTGCCAGCACCCTGGCTGCGGTCTGGACTTAATGTGCTGAAATATCAGTCAGGTTTGACCTTTAGAAACGGATTAGAGCGACTGTAGTCAGGCATTCTGCCTGTAATTGGCTAGAGGCAGCCAAAACGACTGTCTGGTAATATGTCTTCCATGCTGGTGGCCAAGTCGTGATAGATGGAGATTGAAGGTGCCCTCCTCGTCTACAGGTTTTCTTGTGCACGCAGGCTTTCTAGGGGCAAACTCGCCCATAGAATAGAAAACTATTGGTGTCATTGGTCTTCACCTTAGCAGTGAGGTAAGCAACAATCACAAATTGCTGATTCAGTGGCCATCGCAAGCTACTCATGTTCCTCACGTGGATGGGGTCTTTTACTTGGCCTTGCAACGGCAAAAGGCACAAGGCACCAGGTCTTACTGTCCCATACGACAGACTGCCAGGGATGATTAATCCTATATGGCCCGCGACCGGCTGCTGGTTTAGCGGATGTAATAACCACTAGACTGAGGCTCCTGAAACTGTTGTTGTACATGTGGATAGTATAAAACCATGCAAAACTTTCCATGAAGAATGAGATATGACTTATCAATAAGTGACTGACAATGTGGGCCTTTACTGCCGTCTGAGGCCATCACCAGTTGGCTGTCCTAGGACGTCTCAAAATGTGATGTCACAGGGAAGAAATGCTTGCCACAGTGTCATCCATAATGACGTGGAGGCTTATGTCTTGCCGTCAAATTTTGTAACGTTCTAGGACTGAACAGGCGGCCTCTAACGGCAATAGACTCCAATTCTGCTCATTGTGTCCTTCCATCATTGCTTATAAAAGCTTTGTGGAGATCACAGATTCATCAAAATGCCATGAAATCCTGTTCGTGGATCAAAATATGTTGATATAATGACCAATTAGCTTTAATTTCAGCATTCATTATTATCATTATAATGTCAGGAAATAATAAGCTTACAAATGTTCGTACTTTTACGTATTGATTTAGGAGGCTTTTCTTTTGTAAGTAGTCTATATTGGCAGCTGTTACCTTGATAAGGGTTTATCTTCCACCCGGCTGTGACAGGTGGCGATATCCGTACAGTAAAACCAGGACAATGTTTGCACAAAGTTGAAATGACGTATACAGAAGCAGAGTGATCGACTACCGAGCCACGTGTTGCATGTTGTGTAAACCAGGGTTTAGTGATCCAGTTACACGCTGTGTAAACCCCTGGGTGTCATTGGTAACAGGGTTCAAGATAACTCCGAAAAAGTGTCTATTTACTCCCAAAAACAAAGAAAGGATAATCCTTGCAATTTGGAAGTATAGTTCACCAATTACATTTGGGACCCAGGAAAATTGATGTGGGACCCTTAAAAGTCCAAATACTGAGGGGTCCCAGGCACGGATCCAAGTGGATGGCGCACGCCCCCTTTCGGCCTACAAATCTGTAAAATCGACCGTGAAATTCTGAAATGTGGAGCAAATCATTGAAATTCACCACAGATTTCAATGTTTCTAGCACAGTGCACCCCTCTTTTCTGAAATCGTGGATCTGCCCCTGGGCCCAGTTGGATCCCTGACGGAAGCCGAGTCAGTTTTCAGCACTGCATGACGAGTGTGATGTGCTGCCAGAGTGCCTTTGTGAAAACATCATCACCTGTCACCGTGGAGGTTGTGGGTTCGATCACCAGTCGGACCTGTTCTTCCTGTAATGGGGAGGGTGACCCCCTCATGAGCAGGTTCCCTCCAGGCACTTCGGTTTTGGACAGCCAACACACTGACACACTGTTACAGTGTTCAAATGACTTCCGTACAAAATATACATGATGTCGATCTCCAGACGCTTGTGTTTACACGGCCGCCATGGCAACGGTTTATGTCATTTACTTCTGATACACAATCATTGTGAATTTCTACACTGGGAGAAACAAAAAATGATTTCGCCCACGATCCTGACGCCATCCGCCGCCCTGATTTTGATAACTCAATGGCTATTTGTCTTATTTAGTCTGCAGTTTGTACCCAAGTGTCCCTATAAATAACTAATACTCGACTTTCGATTGGGTAGTCGGTAATGAGTAAGGATATATAGAACTGTGGCACGCATGGATGAGTCGCTGTCGGAATACCAGAACAAAACCGATATCATCAGGGTTGATGGTATTTATATTTGTATTTGTATGTTTCCGTCAGGGCCGAGGCCGCTATTGGCCCTGGTAAGTACAAAAGAGACCATCTCAAGCTACTCGTGTTCCTCACTTGGATGAGGTCTTTTACTTGCCCTTGCAAAGGCACAAGGTACAGTACGTTGCATAATTGACCTCCCTTCTGCGCCGCTCACCACATGCAGCGTCATGCGCGTACCGTCCTCGTATCTTCCGCGGACGTCGTGCGCCGTCATGGAAGGCACACAATGAAGACGTTACGTCATTCGCCTGTAGTGCGCGGACGTCACGCAGAAGAGACGCATGACCTGCCAGTACCATACGCAATGAACGCATAAACTATGCATGAAACATGCTGTAAAGGGTAGTACATGTACACCCAACTTGAAATCCGAACTGCCCGTGCTACATGTAGATGCATGGGGCAGCACAAAAAAATAATACAGACATGTCTTTAATGCACTGAGTAGCACGTACTGCTTAGACAAACTGATAGCTTACTGTGCAATTTTACCACCCTCTTGAATTTCATCAATCATAATTCGCGGCAATAATAATTCTCGCGAATGATTTCAAACTCCTTCAGACGGCAATAAGGATAAGCACGATTGCGTACCCTATAAAAGTCGTGCATACGATACACAGTCTCGACGGCGTACTTCAAGTACTGTATTGTTTACTAGTATTACTGAGGCAGTCTTGAGGCGATGCTACGCAGGAGGCATGTTTAGATAAATACAGTAGAACCTCGCTATTGCGGACACCCTTGGGACTGAGCTCAGCTGTCCGTAATAGTGAGGTGTCCGCAATATTGAAACTCCATCAATAACGGACACCAGGTGGCTCTGTAGTACGTCAATGGTATTCATTCCCTTGAGGGCTCATTCTACCGTATTTGAGGGCAAGAGTAAACTCAAATCAGGAATGATTTCATTTGATGTAAATTGTTGATTAGAAAACTATATCTTGAACAGTTTACTATTAGGCCTACAATTCACAAATATTTTCAACAGCACAACATTGAACAATCTTTGAAAACAAGAATCAGGCAGCTTGTTAAGACCACAGTAGCTATGCATTACTAAGTGGAGAGTGGACTGCGTTTCCATTACATTTGCCATTTTTCAACAAGCACTTCTTCATTACACTCATTTATTTAGAAAAGAAAGAGTCCAAAGTTGACTGCCCAGCATTAGCCGAGTTTTCCATGCAGAATCACCAACAACAAACTGAGACAAGCGAGTCCAAACAGAGCCGTTGTCCCACCAAACTAAAGAATTCAGTCATTCAGTGTGTTCAGGTGTTAATTAAAAGTGATTAGTACATGTATGATTATAAACAATCAATGCACATGTAATTAGCACCCCCTGTTTGGTCATTTAATCACCCACCACTGACCACTTTGTGAATGAAAACTTTGAAAATGGCTTCAAATTTTCACCTGCTGTCCGTAATAGTGAGGTTATGGGACCCAATTTTCCAGAAATCAACTGTCCGTTGTCCTGAATAGTGAGGTGTCCGCAATATTGAGTTAAATTTATATTGAAAATGGCTTGGGAAAATTCGGGACTGGACAGATCTGTCCGTAATCTTGAGGTGTCCATTGTATTGAGGTGTCCGTTAGGTGAGGTTCTACTGTATTGGTTTCTTATGACCAAAATAGCACGGTTTATGATTATAGTTATTTTGTTACCCAATTTGGGAATTACATTGCACTTGTTTTACCTATAATTCACTGACGCCAATTTCAAATTCCGTATGTTTCCTAGGGAAAGGAAGCCAGTGGTTGAGTCCGACAGAGCACTGGCTGTAAAGTAATGAAAATCCTGAGAGAATTTGACGTTCGGCCGTCTTCTACGTCCCATATTCCTTCTTCAAGAGGGTTTAGGATTGTCCTTCCTCTGAAATGTATGTAGAAGTCCACCCTCACTATACCACCACTGGCGGTATAGTGAGGGTATTGTTGGAAGTTGTTGGTTTGTTGCAAGTGCAATACAAAAATGTGTCCCAAATGGCACGGCGCGAAACCCTGGTTTAGTCCCCTGTTCTTCAATTCAAGGAACATAGTATAGCACAAATTGCCACTTTGCAACCATGTTTGCTCAGACCTCTCATATTGTTCTCAAGTCTGTCTCCCGGAATGAACACTCCACAGTGCTACCCTCATTCAGATGCAATGCATACAGGCAGTAGTTTACATGAATTGGGGTTTTACGATGCAGTATTGACCCCACCTTTGTAGACGATGCTGAGTGCCCTTACTGTTAGTAATTATTGGCCTTAGTAGATATGTCTGCAGATCGCAATAAACAAATAAAGTGCCAAGCTATATTTATGAATGGCTATATTCACACTTGTTTATTTCACCGAAGTGCATGTGTAAATTGCACATTCAATGAAAGCTACAGATACATGTATTTCAGGAAGTACATGTATTCACAAAAGATTGAGAAAATATCTAGAAAAAACTAGTGTCTTTGCATGGGACTCGGTGCATAAACTCTGAAAATTCTGTTTCCAGTTAAACTTCGTCTGTACGGCATTGATATATGAGGGTACTTGTTTTGTAATTTAGACTGCGGAGACATGAGACAGATTTTAATTACCAAATAAACAGGCTGGCGTCTGAGTCATCAACATTCAGGAGCAGTTCTTGCTGGTGTCTCTAAGTACGGATGCAAGTGTGGATCGGGGGGGGGGGGTCCAGACCCCCCTGCTATCGTTACCAAAATTTTCTTGAGGATTGGCCAGGAATCGCGTATCAGTGCATCTCGATTCCGAGATTTTCTATTGGAGGTCCCCCAGACCCCATACCAAGGCACACCTTCAGTGCTTTTTGTAATTTGCCACAATCCTCAGACCCCTGCCAAAAAATCCAGGATTCGGCCCTGGTATGTCTGTTCCTTCATTGACATTCCCTTTATGACAGTGATTAAGGGCCGTATGCACGGGTCACACTTTCATTAAAGTCTGACTTTTCTCAATGCTTCAAGCATAGAGAAAGTCTAACTTAAGGTATACTTTAGGCTAAAGTGCGACCCTTGATAAAAACGATGTGATAGAAGTTTTCAACTCGTCAAACACCATAAATTGAAGGCAGAAAAATTTGGCCTTATCAATCGGAAGTGCGGATAAATAATGAATATTGAAGTCGTAGTCCTAGTCGTTACGACTTTGAGACACGACCTTGACGACTACGATATTTGCGATTTATGCGCACTTCAGGTTGCGAGTCAAAATTATTCTGCCACAGAGTATGTCATTTTACGATTTGCAAACGTCTATCACATTGTTTTTATCAAGGATGTCCATAGCGGACTGCAATTCATTCTTATAGTTGAAGTCAGAGTCGGAGTCGGAAAGTTGGGCATCCTCTGTATTCCCTTGATGACAGTGATAAAGAGTTCTTCTGATCCATGAAGTTACTCCAAGTCTAAATACTTAGTGATTGGCTTTTGGCTTTTGGCTTTTATTGGCTTTTATATCGTCACGCAAGGAGGGGGGTGAGATTTTCTCCCAAATTGATGCTCAATATCTGATATTTATGCAACCATTTCATATGTACACGATTTATTTGCAAAACCTCTCATCGCACACTTGAGGAAATTGTGTTTGTTGAAGGAGCTGTTACTGTGCTAACGTTGCACCTCACGTGGAACAATCCAAGCCCGTATTTTCCAACATTTACGTGCCTGTGGTGACAACAGGTGGCGAGGAGCGATCGATTTCCTTACGAGTGGCTCCTCTAGTGCCTGGAAGTGGAGATGTATGTCTGCGCTCACCGGATAACAACCAAAATAACAATGATTCTCTTGTGTTTTCGGACAATGGGACTCGGTAATTACGTGTTTCATCCGCACAGGTGTGTATGCTTCCTGGGTGTAATACGCCATGTGTTCACTGTTGTAGTGGTAAGTTGGAGAGTATAGACAAAATTTGGAAAAACCGTCTTCGAGCATACACATCCTCCCATAGCAGGGCTTTGGTCTCGCTACTCTTCATACACTCGCACCAAAGTTGTGTTGGGTAAAGAGGAGCGAGGTAAAAACCTCCGCTGTTGAAGGATGCGCGTAATTGGCTTACGGGTGCTTAAAGTCGAGATGTGACTTCCAGTGATGGAAACCTGATGATTATGTTCATACAAACACTTTTGCTTTTCGTAACGGATCAAAAGTTTATTGGGAAATTCACTCCCCAAATCTTGGCCTTCAAGAAATTACTCCTGGTGAATTGTCCTTGGGGACGAATTGTCCAGGGACAAAATATCCTATGGGACAAATTGTCCTTGGATGAAATGTCCTCAGGACAAATGGTCCTGGGACGAAATGTCCTATAGGACAAATGGTCCTGGGACGAAATGTCCTATAGGAATAGGATGAATTGTCCTGTAAGACAAATTGTGCCAGGGAATTGCCCTCCAACCCTCCTGAGATTGCCATCAGGCCTATAACCCTAGCTTGCCTACCCACTCCCCAAATCTTGGCAGTCAAGGAAATATTTGGGTGGTTGTCAGGCCTACCCATTTCCCAAATATTGGCCTTCAAGGAAATTCTTAGTAGTTGTCGTTGGCCATGGGCCATGTTGGCAAAGGGATGAGTCGCACTGTATTCCTACCAACGCCCCAAATCTTGGCCTTCTGATGGTCATTTAGGCCTACCTTTGATTCCTCGAGGGAGACGGACTTGATATAAAATGAGCCCTCGATTCTGAAGAATATTAACAGACTAGGCCTACCTGTACGCTGTGTTATAAAAACATATCTGATTTGTTGCTCAAAGCAATGGATGGTTTTAGAAAGCGTGCTGAAAGGAAGAAAAGCAATATGATATTAGGCAGACTTGATGATAGGCAGACTTGATGATATTAGACTTGATGATTTTTGGCATTTGGCTTTTTTTTCTGTAAACCTAAGAATCCTTGTAATCGTTTCATTTGTGACCAAATATGAAAGGCATCAAAGTGAGCTGTTGTAAATTCCTAGATGAAAGAAAACATTTTGAATATTTTGTTTGGAATATCAAAAACAGTGAAAAAGGCATCGAAATGTTTAAAATTTCTTTTGCGGAGGATTGCTACTGGGTTGTTGAACGATGCAAACTTTGGTGCTTGTGGTATGTGGCATTTAATCCCAAATCACCCTCCTAGCCGGTGGAGACCTACGCATTTATTGATGAATTCGATCGTTTGAAAATTTTTATCTATTGTAATATTTTATTTGTGTTTATATTTATTTCTATGGTTTGTATGTAATACAAAACCGTGTACCCAAGATATTAGACTTTCGACGACTGAGGTGTACCGATGATGAGAGGCGGCTTCTGATTGGTCGGATGCAGCCACGTAGGTTGTGATATCAGATATGGAGGGATGCACGGCTTTGTGAAAGCGACACATCCATCCTCCTCTGTCTTGTACATTTGCGCAGTCGGATGATAATGCCACTTTGGCCATGTTGGTGTCCTTGACAAAATGCTGAAAATTAGGTGGATTTTAACCCTTAACCCTTTCGTTACGGGCACCTATGGCCACCAGCTTGCGGAGGCCATTTTAGTTTCTTTTGCCTTTACTCCATGATTTACTGTATGAAGATGAGTGAAGAGAAACTGATTAAACAACAGTGACCCGGTGACCAGGTCCCACGGAAATTTCGTGGAGGTTTGGATGACCTGGTGACAGGGTCCCATGCAGCGAAAGGGTTAAAAAAGCACCAGGACTTTGCCGAATTCCCAAATTGCAAAAACTGCAATAATCCACAGTGAGTCGGTATTCGTGAAATGCTCTGGGTCCTATTCGCTCTCCGAATTCCAGTTTGATGACATGTTTGAGTGACATGGCGTGTGGCCTTGCGTGATATTTGGAAACTGTGCAAAATATTGTGGTTGGTGTTTTGACCCTTTCGTTACTGGCATGTATGGTCACCAGCTTATGGAGGCACATATTTTCAAAACTGTTCTATCCATAAACTGTTCAATGAAAATCTGTTCTAACTGAAACCTTCCATTATACAGGACCCGGTGACCGGGTCCCATGGAAATTTTGTGGGGGTTTGGATGACCCAGTGACCGGGTCGCATGTAACAAAAGGGTTAAGGGATAGGCCAAAGCATAAAAGAAGCTTGCCTATAATATCTATGTGTTATCCTTATATCTCACAGTCAGTACCTACCAGATGCCAGTTAGGAGGCCGCTGCTCTCTTTGTCCACCTCAGTCCTTGGAAGGTTGATTGCTTTACTATTTTTTGGTTCAAAACTAATTTTTCACAGTTTTTTCATTCAAGAGAGTTGATGGTATTGTTTATGACATTATGCTAGAAGACAAGTATGTCTTGATTCTAATTTTACGGTTGCATTAGTCACAATTTGAGAAGTGTCTTCGTTTTGCTGATGGTTCACATCAGGGCGTGTTTCTCCCGATAATTTTTTGGACGTAACTTCAAATCCGGTGTTCACACCGTGCTCATTCACAACTAGTCTCCAATTTTTCATCACTTCTCATTAGAAAATGCTAGTCAGGATGTTACTACATGCATTTATACCGGATGCTATACGGTTAGAGTTAAGGCACGTTCACACTGAAACCGGATTGAACAAAATGTTCTGGAATCCGGTTTTGATGTGAACATGTGTGCCTTTCTCTCCAGGAGTAGTATTGATGCCTTGGTTAGAAACCAGCAAATGAGAAATTTATAACTGGTTGTTTAAACACAACATGCCCATTTATACCAGCATGAATTATTAGCAGAAAATCCTTTGTTCATATTGGCGTAGGAAAGAACACTAGATTTTGCCACATTCATGCAGTGGTGGCGCCGAGTGATAATACCTGACGAAATCGGGGCGGATCCACAATTTCAGAAAAGAGGGGGCGCACTGTGCTAGAAACATTGAAATCTGTGGTGAATTTCAATGATTTGCTCCAAATTTCAGAATTTCACGGTCAGTTTTACAGATTTGTTGGCCGAAAGGGGGGACGTGCGCCGGGTGTGCCCCCTATGGATCCGCGCCTGAAAATGACAAACTGAAATAAAATATTAACTGGTTCTCCTGTAACTGTAATGATTTCATTTAAAGATCCGAAAGCCGCTCTAAAAAACTCTTCCACTTCAACAGTGCTGCCACCTATTGCACGTGTAGCACCTCATAGTTGGCGTGAACTGTTGGTTTAGCTTGAAATGCGAGGCTTCAACTTCATGTGATAAAAATGATGGTACAATAATTCAGAACTATAGTGATTTGTCCTCTGTATCAGGTATGGGTACGGTTATGGCAGACCCCCTGTCTTTGAACAGGGTAAGCACGTACCGGTAGTCCATTGTTTTACATCAAGACGACCAGTATTTGAACTGAATGAAAATGATGAGTGTTTGAAGGGTTGTTTGATGTGGATTGAAATGTATTGTTGGCAGTTCATTGTATGTCGACAAAATGTGATGTGATATCTGTCAGATATCTTGTCAGATATCTTGAAATGATATCTTTCAAGTATTGTCCAGACGTCTTTCATGAAGGCATCTGCCAGCAGGGGCGTAGCTAGCTTTTATGGCCTGGGGGGGGGGCAAAATTGATTGAGTCTGGAGGGCGAAGTCGGAGGGGGTCTGGGGTCCTCCCCCAGAAAAAAACTGAAAATCTACATCCTCCTCAGATGCATTTTCCCCACATCTACCACAATAACTTGGCTTGAAGAGGGGAAATGACCTTTTAGAGGAAAAATTTGCTTTGTCCCTTTTTGCTCTCCCCTCCCTCACTAGCTACGCCCCTGGCCAGGTATCTGCAGTTTATCTCAGATTTTGTCATATAAGGCATCTTTTGGACAGCAGCTAGATATCTGTCGAACTATTGTCCAGATGTCAGAATAATGAAAAAAATGCAGGGAGCACGTGGATGCGTTTAGGTGACGTTGAGATGAAAATCATTCTTAAATATCGTGTTTGTGTCAAAATTTTCAAAACTTTTCATTCCTGTGCACATCACTTTGGTGTTTGGTGATATGAATGAGAAACTGTCGTTATATTGAAGGATGTCCAGCGTATCTATACAGAGTCTCTCCGAAATGCGACCAAAAACCTCAGATATTTCTCCGTCATTTTTGTGCAAATTCCAAAACCTCAAAAGTCGCGAAGATACCAATGTTGCTTTCAGATAGAAGCAACTTCCAGGGTCATTTAGAGAGATAGTTTTTGATGTAAATGATGATATAAATTAGAATTTTTTCAAATTTTCAAATTTTTTCTAGTCACATTTTCTGCTTTTTTCTGTCCGGACAGCATTTGATCAGGTTAAGGAAGTGATGACCACAATTGTACCTCAACTCTACTTGTACCTCATGTTCTTATGATTCAACCATTTGGCCAAATTCCAGTCTTTCATGTCTATTCCTTGCTCTTGTATCTTCACTCGTCTGCCCCCAGAGTCCAGCAGACGACATCTTCTGTCCAAGTTTTCTCACATCCTATGGTATTGATTGAAAATTATTTGAACAAATGTTGTTCCTGTGAATCATATGAAAAATGTTTCTTCAAAATTTTTCCAATTTTTTTCCGAGGTTTTTAGAAAACTGACAGAAGATATTGTTTGCTCAAGCCTGGGGAGGGGATGAGTTGATATTACTATAAGAAGCTTTTTATAATCTTTTCAAACTTAGCTTAATAGATTTTCATTGCCTCAGTTGTCATGTCAGTGCTTGACTTGGGTGGTGATTAACAGATTTGAGTGTTACCAAAAATTCACGGTTTCACTCACTATGGGAAATGTCAGCCGTTAGTCATGTTAGCCATGTTAGTACCGGGTACATTTAATAGGTGGTGATTTTGCAGGGGTGTTGTGGGTAATTGTGAAAAATATGCCGTCTTTGAGTTAGCCATTTAATAAAAATAGAACGTAAAAAATATTTGAAATGAACGACCAAGGCAGAAAGCAGAATGTAGCCAAACTGAAAAGTGAATGCATTTGAGTGTGAGTGGTGATTCTCCCGTAACACTTCTCGGAATAAAGCTGCTTTTCCACGAGGCGGGTGTGGACGCAGGAGACGGGCGTGGGTGTGGGTGCGAGCATTGTGTTTCCACGAAACGGGCACAGACACGGGAGTTTTCGTGCGGGTGTGGGTCTTCGGTCGGTGGAGCTTTCAACTTCCATCATTTCTTTATTACCAGGGGAATTCCCAGAAAATGATGACACAATGCTGCGCGAGCAGCAAGTGGGGGCAGAAAAAATCACTACATGACCGATTCGAAAAAATGCGTCCGCGCCCGTTCATCCGCTCTGCAGCCGCACCCGCG
The DNA here is from genome assembly GCA_002633025.1 of Notospermus geniculatus. Lineage (NCBI taxonomy): Eukaryota > Metazoa > Nemertea > Pilidiophora > Heteronemertea > Lineidae > Notospermus > Notospermus geniculatus. The sequence continues at coordinate 182,577 of NMRB01000448.1, read as the reverse complement.
ACGTGGTAACAGCTAAAGAGAAATCCCCTACCGACACGCAGTAGACTACTGCCTGGCAGTAGTGTACTGTTTATCTACTTCTTTCACACCTGCATATCTACTGCCAACTCAANATGAACTACTGTTCATCTACTGCAATCTCTACTGCAAACTCTACTGCCGCATAATGACCACTACTGCAAGTCTACTGCTCTGGTCTACTGCAAAACTACTGCCGAGTGGCAGTAGATTTGCAGTAGACAACTGCGCCTCTACTGTTTATCTACTGCATTTCACTACTGTATGTCTACTGTTGTTCTACTGCAAATCTACTGCGTGCTGGTAGGGGATATGTTGGATCGATTTTTCTGCCTGCGCCCGCCTCGGCCCGCACACACCTCCTGGAAAAACAGCTTTAAAAGTCCCAGCTCGGCCAGTTTTCTCAGCTCTTTCCCTACTCTTCCTGACAAGTAAATTGGCCAGTTCTGGAACTTGTTCTGAGAGGTGATGATGGCCCACCCTCCACCCCAGTTGCATCGTCCTTGTAGTCAAATTTGGAAAAAGTGGATTTGGTCAAGTCGTTGAGTTGCCTCTCACTGTCTGTCCTGGATGTGATGTGTCTAGTTGTCTTGATGGAGGAGAAAAGAGGGTCATCCATGATGTTTACGTCACATTTACCCGGCATTTCCGTTCCACAGGTTTCGATTTTTCTAAAGCTTTACCAACTGAATGCTAGAACGGACACATTGGCCCGTATTTTAGAATGCTCCTCAACATGAGTTCCTCAAGGCTATTGTTTTCAACAGGAGAACCTTGAGGAACTCCTTTACGTTGAGGAGCATTCTAAAATACGCGCCATTATGTTTCATTGGAAAAATGTCTGATTTTGCGAGTTTCACGGTTCAGTCTTTCACCATGCAAGACGTGAATACTGTGATATTCGACGCATCGATACTGTTAATATTTGGCTAGTGTTATTGGGTTTGTAAAGATCAAACATTGTTGATCGACTCCGATTTGCAGGGATAAATCTAACATGTAGCATTCTCCAGTAGAGATGGCGCCGTGGGAGTTAAAAAGGGCACAGTGGCCACATTTAGGGCCACTCTAGAATGACCTACTGCAGAATTATCCCTGGACTAAGGGGCGAATCCAGATTATTTGGGAAAAGGTGGGGCACCCTAGGAACATTGAAATTTCACAAAATTCCAGAATTTCACGGTCAATTTTACGGATTTGTTGGCCGAAAGGGGAGGCGTGTGTCCCCCTCTGGATCCATGCCTGCTGGAATGTTGTACAGTGCTGCCAGGCCTTGTGTTTTCAGGCAAGTGAAAAACTGCTCACCGGAGAACAATAGAGTTTTCTATTGTTCTCAGACGAGCAGTTTTTCACTCACCTCAGAGCACAAGACCTGTGCTGCCACCTATTGGCAATTAAGTTCCTCATTCTTTTGTTTGGGAAAAGTGTCACTACATTATGGATGACCCTCCGTACATTACAATGCAAGCATGCAATTGACAATCAGGGTAAACCCACTAGTCAGGAGTATGTGTTACGTTCAGGAGTATGTGTTACGTTCAGGTGTATGTGTTACGTTCGTCTGTGTCAAATAATATTCGTTGGAGAATCAGTGATAGACGGTTGTGTGGATTTTCTCGCATTTTTGGGTGTGGTTGAATTTTGGGACGGAGGATTCAGTTTCAAAGTGTCATAATATTTCGAGTGATTTCTTCATTTTGAACCAATGCTTTTGGTATTTGTCCCCTTCCCTGAATTTGACTGGTTTTGTAATATGCATCTCATTCTGTGTACAGTGGAACCTCTCTAGCAGACACCTATGCCAGGAGGCACCTCTCTATTAAGGACACCAAAGTCCAGTCCAACACAGGTCATTTTGATTCATTTTGACCTCTGTAATCAGGACACCTCTCATTAAGTAATACCAACAACCAGTCCAGAAGGTGGCCTTAATGGAGGGGTTCCACAATATTTAAAAAACCAATATTTCCCTACTTGCCTATTTGGAACTGGGTCTATGCTGTCCTTACAACATATCAAAATCAACCTTCACCAGGTACCAAACTACATGTAAAGCACCTCGCTTCTGGAGAGTTGTCTTTCACAGTTGCCATTAGGCCTATATCAATAACTCCACCATTGAAATTTTGAGCAGTCTTTTGCGCCACTGGTCTCAGCGTAAAGGTCTGTATACACTGGCAACATCTTTCCAACATTTGAGCAACATTCCTGAGCAACATGATCTATTGACCCTTGCCAACAAATTATAGCAACATCAAACAACATTTTGGAAATCACTTTTCCTGTGCATGTACTGTGGCAAAGAGAGGAAGTTCAGAATGGATATGGTGGGGAGAGGAAGTTCAGAATGAACATGGTGGGGAGATCCTTGGACCTTTGGTTGAGCGCCCTCTAGATGGCATCCAAACTCTGCCACTATCTGTAGGTTCTTTATAAACTCTGTCATTTAATCTGCGCCAGAAGGCTGTGAATCCTATTGCTGTTATGTTATGGTGCTTAAAGCTTGCTACTTCACATGTAACACCAAAATCGCAGTTGTAAGGTCATGGAGGTCTGGCATTGGCAGGGTCCAGCCTCTCCTGTTGGTGATGGTCGGCATTGCTGATCACACAGCAGGGTGTTGATATCTTCGAATCGAAGTCCCGACACTGACGCTTTTGATATGATAATGTTGGAGGAGCTAGATCCCAGTGGCAAAGCCAGGCCTCTGTAACCTTACAACGGCGATTTTCGTGTATGTACCCACTCTACATGGTCAAATTTGTGCATTGTACAAACACTGTAGTGTAGGGCATAGACTGCCATCTTGTGGCTGATGTCGGAACTAGATAGGTCATCTTGTCAAAAAATATTCATTTTGCCTCAAGTTTGCTGGTGATTGTTCGTGAAATTGTATTTGGGAATTTGACGTTATAGAAAGTCCAGAGATGCAGTTGTGTAGCGTTGTATAGAGGCTTTTCACTGATGTCATGCTCATCATGTGACGCCGCCATATTGGCTGTCAGATGGTCGCCGTTTTTTTCTCGATTCAGAGTTGCAGTGGAAGGTACACACAACTGAGCGCATTACTATTCATCAGGTCATGTGTGTTTGTTAGTTATTGAACAGCAGCAGCTGGATTAGTGTGAAAAAACAAGCACATTGTTCATATGGCCCGCTGCTAGAGGAAAATGCAGTCAAGCCTAAAATGGCTGACGATGATGTCAAAACTGTCAGGGGCGGATCCACGATTTCGGAAGAGGGGGCGCACTGTGCTAGAAACATTGGAATCTGCGGCGAATTTCAATGATTTGCTCCAAATTGCAGAATTTTACGGTCAATTTTACAGATTTGTTGGCCGAAGGGGGCGCGCCAGGTGCGCCCCCCGGATCCGTGCCTTACTGTAGTGTTGATGCTGTGACATCGCTTGACGTTTTGATGGCGGCATCGTCGATGCGGTCGGCTGTAGCAGAGTGAAGTCTCAAATGACTGACGTCAATGTCAAAACTGTCGTGGTGACATTGTTTTGATACTGCGAATTGACCTTTGAGATTTTGACGGCCGATATGCAGTATGTTTGAAGTATGGAGGCAGGTTTGAAGTATGACATTATGTGGAGAACTTCTATATAGGCTGTAGCTCATCAGAATGTGCAAAATTGACATTTTGCTTTGCCTGTCAAAACAAGCGTCACGGAGTATACAATTTTTACGTCAGTTTAACGGTTTTTCAACCGGGTTGAACGTAAAACGGATGACAACTATGTTTGTAATGTGATCACAAGTGCTGCCAAAAGGATATGTGATAACAAAATGTTTTATTCAACGATGACGCGTACGCTCAGCGCGGAATCTGCGTATTAGTATCGAGGTGCACTTCCTAGGTTTTAGATTAGTCTTCATAAGTGTAGATCATTCTGAGTGTAAATCACGTCGCGTCTGTTGGATTTGAGACACACGAGTTCAGTGGACATTTTTTTCATTCTTTTCTGAATATTTTGTGCGAGTAGTTGCGCTAGATGATAGTGCGTACATGTCGGGTTTGAAAGAATCGTGAATATTAAGTTTCGAATCAATTTCTGGTTAACACGCTAATACCAGTAGATAGAATAGTATGTTCCAATGGCAACTAGTCATAGCGACAGTAGTACAACTTCTGGATAGTTGATCAATGTGTTTTCAAAGTTGAGTCCGCGTGTTAAATTTTTGTGGTTGCCATTGGCGACCGTTGTTGCCGTGGTAGTTGTCATCCTACCCCAAACTTGCCTGAATGATTAATTTGTACTTTGTAGATAATGTAAAATATTCCTGTGGTTCATGCAAGGTCGAGGTGGTATGAGGTACCGTTGTAAGTGCCCTAGGCAACAACTACCAAGATTAACGCTCATGCAAGTAGTTGCTATAGCAATAGTTGCTATAGCAATAGATGCTGCCAATGGTGATGGCGCTCATTGGTTGCTATTTTTAGAACTGACCGTGATTGGTCGGATTGATCACCGCTTGTTACACTGCTGCTGGTGACACTGGTGGCTGCGAGTTTGAAATAGTCGCTGTTTTTGGAACTGCTTACCGTTGGTGGTAGATAGAAATGGTTGCTTTGGTCCCTAGTTGGTACTGGTTGCTAACTAACTTTGGTTGCCAATGGTAACCAGTAGTCATAAGAACGAGAGCATTACTGTGCATCTTGAGCCATAATCTGGTTGATGTTAGGACTGAATTTTTTGTGCCATTTTATTTCCGTTCTGAATGTAACCAGTGCCATTTTATTTTTTGTTTCAAGCGTAACTGATGTACAGATACTTGTACAGGTTTATCAATGTTAAAAATAAATCTTTACCATCCAGAGGGTTCATCTTGTTATTGTTCATTTCAATTGACCCCTTTTCGATTTCATTTCATGTTCTGTCAGCTTTGGTATTTGTGTGGCAGTCTAGGAAAACCCGGCGGATGTCGCTGAATGATCAACAAGGGCTGTCAGATTGCCTGTGCATTGATCTACTAGGCCTAGCTACTGTTTACCTGTTACGTAGTACATGTCAGCTATTGAAATGTGCGGATTCACCAAGGCCATTAACACTTTCCCCAAATGCGACATCCGCCGGCTTTTCTAAGACCGCCACACATTTTTGAAGGTGTCCAACTTGCAATTTCAAGAACAAATCTGAACTTTGCTCTCTATTTGCAGATTAAAGCGTACTGCACAGACGGACGTAACAGGGGATTTTTTCTCTCCGAAGACGGGCAACGATTTTCCTGTCCCTCACAAATGATGCAACAACTGGAGATAAAAATTGCCTGCATTGTTCTCATGTGCAGTAGGCATTGTGGGTAAATAAAGAGCAAAGCCAGTCGCAAAAAAATGGTTCCAAATAATATCTACTCATGGAGTTACCTGTTATAGAGCATTTGAAGATATTCTAAACTCATTTCAGGTTGGCCAGTCTATGCTCGGACCAGTGACCTCAAACTAGGGGGAGCAGAGAGAAGGGTTGATTTGAGGTATCTGGCAGAAAATTTCAGAACAGTTGATGACATAAAAGTACTTTCTTCTCAGAAACAAATATTTCTTTGGAGGACAATACGTTTTCTGATGCTTCTTTTGGAGGCATTTGCTTAAATTTAAATTTTACCGGTATTCCTCAAAGGTCATAAACTTTAATTATACATAAATAAAGGATAAATAATTACTAGTTTTGATGGCTTTTTCATCTGATTCATTTTCATCTGATTCATTTTGAAAACATTTTCTACATTTTATATGCATCATAATCATTATTTTCCCATTTTTGTCATCGAATTTTCCGAATTGCTATAACATGCTATGATGTGCTGTTGTATGAAAAAATGGGGTCTGTCCCCTAATCATAGTGTTAGTATACTCTATTGATGAATATATTTTTTTCTTTTCAAGGACGTTCCTGCCACCGGTGGTACATGTTGACCGTATTTTTCGTGGAAAAACTTTATAATTCACCTTTTTTCTTCAGGAATTTTCACATTTTCCATTTTCTTACATAGGAATAGGTGTTTTCTTCTTGCTTGTCGAGTTCATATCATTTTCTTCCGAGCTTTACGCCCAGTGAAAAGCTTTGGAAGCATTTGGGCTTCTGCAGATTTTTCAAAAAGAATTGTCCATTTTCCTTACTAATTTTTGAATTTTTCTTCAAAATTTGCAAATTTGCTGTGTCCATCGGTTGATCAACAATGTTCATCATTTGATCGTGGGGAAGGCTAGCAGCTTTTTTCCTGCGGGCTCAATCTTTTTGGGTATTTTTGCTGTTCGATTTTTCCTAATTTGGGAAGTTTTTACTAAAATTGAAGTTTTGATTTTTTTCAGTCAGCTGTTTTTGAAGAAGATTTTGAAGTTTTCACTGCTGTGTGACAACACTTTGGGTGTAAAGTTGAACATTTCATGAAGTAATTCATGCTTCTGCTGCTCTAAAGTCATATTCTACCTAGCAGTAGCACAATTTTGTGAACTACACATCGGGATTTGAGAAAATTGAGTGGCAGCTTCACTGGTTTCCCCCTACAGGAAAAGTGTGCAACAGTAACAGGTCTGCAAGTCATGCAAGTGGGATATTTTTCTGGGTCATTCAGTTGTCTGAAAGATTTTTGACATGAACTGAAAGACGGCATTCTGCCTGCTACAGCAGTTGCCTTGACTGGTATTCTAAAGGAACATCTTTTGGCTGATAAGTTGAAAAGGGGCAAGGTTTGATGGTAGAACACTTGTCAACTTAAAGGGCCACTTGAGGCAGCTTCCAAGAGGCATTTTGACATGGCTATAGACCATTCTCAAATTCGCAGATCTGCGCACTTCTGCTGAAATCTCAACCAGAACCTCGATCTGAAACCGGCTGACGTGACGCCGTCCATGATTCAGCAATGCCAATGGTCAAGCCTGACGCAACATCTTCGCCGTCACTGTCGTGAGGTTGTCTACGTCACGTCATTCAGTTTCAGACCGAGGTTGTGGTTGAGATTTCAGCGGAAGTGCGCAGATCTTTGTCGTTTATGTCAATTTGAGAACGGTCTATTCTGCCAAATAAATAGATGGTAGTCGGGGATCTATATGTGACATACACTATATGTCAACATTTGCGGCCCAAATTCATTGTCTCTCAGTTGGTGGCGCCACCTGTTGTGTAGTTAATGTACTAAACAGTAGCCTCGTTGCGAGCTGCCTCGTGGGTCCCTTTAAAGCCTGATGCTCAATGGTAAGTGGCATTGACTTGAGAAATCTTGAAACGAAATGACCTGAAAGTTTGGGTCACAGAGGGAACCAGTTGGTCCCAACGGATTTCAGAAAGGCGGACCTGGGGGTTACCAGTTCGACGAACACCCAAAGAGTTGTCTTTTCAATTTTTTCTTGTTCTTGTTGATATTTCATGATGTTTTTGGAAACAAATGGATCATAGTTTTTTCTCTTTTTTCTTGATCCAGACCGAAGAAGACCAAATTTGATGAGATATTAAAGAAACCAGCTTCTCCAAAAGACCCATCAAAGACCATCAATTCCTGCGGTTACCCTTCAAGTATTCATAGAATTGTTTTTTCTAAAGATCTTCAAAAAGAACTGTCGGTGAAGGTCAGTTTTTGATGAGAATTCGCTTCTGGAACAATCCGTATTTGGCCTAAAATAGTTTTGGAATTCCAACTAAAGACAACGAGTCCGTTTTGGCTTAGAAACATTCCCAAAGATTTCTAAATTTTCCGGTGTTATTTTATATTATGATAAAAACGGAGATCAAAATGGAGACGCACGTTCAGGATGGTTCAAGTATGAGCGAGACTTACGAACATAAATTCAGCAGCAAAGACAGTAAATGTAACCTTATCGTCAACTATTTGCCCCAAGAACTTACCGATGAGGACATGCATGCGTTATTCTCTGAAATTGGCCCGGTCAAAAGTTGTAAAATCATACGCCATAAGCCAAGTGGTTGGAGTTACGGATTTGGTTTCGTTGAGTATAACTTGCCTGAGCATGCAGAGAAGGCGATAAACACTTTGAATAGCCTACAGTTGAAGCAGAAGACCCTAAAAGTTGCTTACGCTAGGCCCCCTGGTGAAGCCACGAAAAACACCAACCTGTTTATCCAAGGGTTACCCTCAACGATGTCGCAGTTGGATTTAGAGGAATTGTTCAAACCGTATGGTACCATAATCCAGGCGAAGGTTTTAACGAATCCGAATGGAGAATGCAAGGGAACCGGATTCGTGTTGTTTGAAAAGAAGGACGCGGCACAGAAGTCCATTGATGACATGAACGGAAAGGATGTATTGGGCGTGGGGAAGAGTATGGTTGTAAGGTTCGCACAAGATAACGCGTCGAAGGTCAGAGCGCCGCCCGCTGGAGCCGGTCGAGGTCGCGGTGGACGAGGTGGTTTCGGTGGACCGGGGATGGGCGCAGGACCAGGATTTGGCGGTCCGATGAGGAACCAGGGCGGACGTTTCGGGACTCGCTTCAATCCGATGCACGGTCAGGGTGGTGCCAGTTACGGGAATGGCGGAGGATTTTATGGCACTGGCGGTGGCGGCGGATACAATCAAACCAACGGTCGAGGTGGTTTCGGCGGGAACCAGGGATACGGCCGTGGTGGACAGAGTAGTTACGATGGTGCTGATTACTTCGATGAATACAGTCACTACGGTCAACAGCTGCCCAGCCAGGGCAGCAGTTTTGGAGGAGGTCGTGCTGGGAACCGCGGCGGTTTTGGCGGTGGTAGAGGTGGATATAATAACGGGAATATGAACCAGAACTTCCAAAGCGATGACTTTTTCATGGACACATCAGTGCCCGAAGGTTTTGTCTTGTTCTGTTACAACATCGGTCCCGACACACAAGAACATCAACTCTGGCAGTTGTTCGGGAAATACGGCACTGTCCTGAAAGTTGATGTAATGATCGACCACAAACAGAACAAGGGAAAAAACTTTGGGTTTGTTACGATGGCGAATTACAACGAAGCGTTGCAGGTTATCAAGATCTTGAATGGCAAAGCCGCGCTCTGTGAATACCCGCTGCAGATCAAATTCAAAGATGACAAGAACGCCAAGAGATAAGGAGGATGTATAGTGATCTAGGATGATATTTTACATGATATAGCTGCACGAATTCACCTATTGGGAACTGGCTGACGATTTTGCTAGAGATGGGCGCTTCTTCACGCTTAACGCCGAGGTGGTCAATTCAGAGATCTCAACTCATCAATGACCCAGTTTATGATTCCAGGGTTGTGTTCCTTTGAATGTTCCCTCTGCTACCAGGAGGTTAGACTGGTCCCCTGTCGTACCGCTCTGTTCCTCCACTACTACGACAGGCCGCGTCCGCCATGTTTGCCTGAATTCTGACACACGTATGCAAATGAGCAATAAAGACTCGTAACATTGCGGGAGTCTCTAAAAATAGATGATGACTACTCATGGCGTGACCGTTGATGACGTTTGGCTGACCAAACACATGCCAAATTGGCGTTCAAGATGCCTGTCGTAGTAGTGAAGCGAGAACTACGACAGGGGACCAGTCTACTAGGAGGTGGAATACGTCTCGAGTTCCTAATTTTACCGACTGCTTCACCGTTTCGTGTGGAGAGGCTTCCAATCGCTCTCTTGGCTTAAACACAAAACGGTTTGTTCCTGCGTGACTGCCGTGACCTACTTGAATCTGGTGTTCGAGACTACTGTAAACTGTGAAATTTTCGCATGCGTTTTACCGGTATTTTCACGATTTTCGTGCCCGAGGGTCAAAACGCGAACATAAATCGCTCGAAAATCATTGGTTCTTGAGGTTTTATGAAGCTGAAGGGTTCCAACCGCGAAAAATTATTATTCGCGAATTCGCAGACCCCAAAAATCGCGAACATTTAGCGCCGCGAAAATTTCACAGTTTACAGTATAAGCTTTCCCAGTTCGGCTGATGTTTCTCCTGACAACTTCAAAATATCCCAGAAATCTCCCTGATTGGTTTCTCAGCCTAGAAAATGCCAAACACATCTCGAAGATCATTGCGTTGGGTGACATCCCTTGCACAAAAATTTTGCATAGTAATTGCTTTTCAATAAAAAATGTGATGTGGTCCCAAAATAGGTCAACTCAAGGCAGACGCTCATTCTCATAAAAAAAATCGCGACCGATATTTACCCATGGATGTCACGCACTTGAAATGAAAATCTCGTCTCATTTATGGAACCGTATTCCCATTACTGACGTTACCTGGACACTAGCCCTTGGAAAGGCGTCCTCCCATAGCAGGGCTTTGGTCCCGCTCCTCTTCATACGCTCGAAAACAACAGAGTGGATGAAGAGGAGCAAGGTAAAAACCCCTGCTGTGGGAGGATGTAGTAAATGGTGACAGTCCTATGGGAAGTAAATGTCATCAGGAACAAGTTCTTGGAAAAGTGGGGATGAGGCGTTTGTCCCTTGTAACTGTCCCTGCAAGGTTTATTTTTGTCCTTGGGACTGATAGTCCTAGGACATGGAGAGACTGGGGAGGTACCGGGTACTTTGACCACGTGAACACTCCTACGGGATTACGAAGTGATGACCGATGAGATGTTTGTCCCTGTTGATTGTCCCGCAAGGAGTAACTGTCCTTGGTAAATTGTCCTTGGAGAGCAGAGGGGACGAATTGTCAGTCCTGTACTTGTCCCATCTCCCATCCTGAGAACATCAGGGGTTCTTAGCGCTTGCTCCCTTCGTCACCGCACACAAACCCCTGAGGAAGGGCATCGAGTGACTTGACAACTCCACTGATTCCAGCGAATGTCCTCAGGGGTTTGTGTGCGGTGACGAAGGGAGCGAGCACTAAGAACCCCTGATGTCCTCAGCGTGACTTGTCCGGTACTACCGCTTATCCATCTTGAAATATCAAGGCGAATGGTCACTTTGCCTTCGGACGACGCTCCATTCACTCACAGGTGGGCTGCGTGCAACTGCAAGCGAACTGGCAAAGCGAAGCGGCAAGGCAAAGAATTCTTGCCAACATAGCACTAATCGTAGGGATTCCACGTATATCTTGTGGAAGTTAGGTGACAAATATAAAATTTAGATCTTGTAGTGCAATCGCCGTCAGTTTGTACATGCCAATGCGTTCCATATTTTTGCCACATTGCTGGGTGAAATTTGCTTTGTGTCCCTTCGCCAGTTCGCTTGCTGTGTGCATGTGGCCGTAGTCAGGGTTTCCGCCAGAAAAAAAAATGAGGGTACCGACAAAAAAAAAGTTTGAAAAAATTTTTTTGAACAATTTTTTCGAAAAAAAGTTTTAAAATTTTTTGAAATTTATATCTAAAAAGGTTTTAAACGATGTTTGGTGCCATCTTAGGCATATTTTGAAGCATAAAATACCCGCGCCGGTGATATCACTTCATGGAAAAATGGTCACCCAACGTTTTTGAGGGTACGCATCCGTACCCTGGAAAAATTTAAGGGTACGGAATTTTACCCTCTGGCGGAAACCCTGGTAGTGTCGAGTCCGAAGGCCTAGGGATACAAAGGTGCAGCATACAGGTATCCAACTCCAGGTAGTATGCGGCAGAGCATCAATGCAAGAGGCAGGAATCAATGACTGAATGGATGTGTCCATTGCTGATGTAGGAGCTGTGATCTTATAACATATGCACGCGGAAGCTAGGGGTAGAATTATATTGTTATGTGCTTATCTTTGAGATACAGTCCAAGTGAATGCTGGTATGACGTCCGTTAGGAACTGTTGGTTTTTGCTGCAGTAAAGTGGCCTTGGGACTCATCTACCCCCAGAGTCCAGCAGACGGCATCTTCTGTCCAAGTTTTCTCGCTCTCTATGGTACTGATTGAAAAATATTTGAAGAAATGTTGTTCCTATCAACTGTTTGAAGAACATTTCTTCAAATTTTTTTCCAAATCATTCCTGAAGACTTAAGAAATTTTCATCAAAAGATACTGCCTGCTCAAACCTGAGGGCAGACGAGTTCAAGGGATTCTGTGTTTCTGTTTCACAAGCAACGATGTGTTGATAATACTCCCGCTATAAAATGGCTAAGTCACATTTGCGTAGGCAACTTTATTTGTCAGTTTTAATACTACCATGTAGACTCTCTTGAACAGTCGATGTTACAATGTTAATGCACAGGGAACTTGAAAATGGAAATGAACTTTGTGTTTTGGGAGACGATACGGGCGTTTTAGAAGCTGGTAGAATGAACAGTGCTGTATTCAAATTTCCCGAAGGTATCAGTTCAGATGAAGCATTATTCGTGGGGTGGCGTGGGTGGGTTTAAATTTGTTCTGGATCTCGATAACACCCGTTTTGTCAAGTCCCTGTGGATAAATTATCATGGATCACCTCATCTCCTGGAGGATTTGTTAATGATGTAACTCTGGATTTTAAGGTGATTTTGATACGAACGTTTCTCTTTAGGTGTGAGAATCCCCCCGCACTGTTTGGAGTCTGGGGAAGTTGTGTAGTTGTGTAATTTGTTCCACTTTAACGTTATATTGTTAGTACCGGTTCCAGTGTAAATTTGGTGGTGAGACTCGCGGGCTTGTCCTGTGGGGTCAGGATGGGAGATCGAGTTGTTTAGAACTGAGAACGACCTTTATCGTCCCTCGGTCTAAACTCCCTACGCAGGTTGTGGGCCGCGCCCCCTTCGGTTTACCCACTCTCCACAACTGCTTCACTTCGTAGAAGTCGCCGCGTTTGGTCAACAGATGGCGTCAAGGCCTGGCGCAAGTTTTATAGCCTATCAGCACGCTGTTTTCAGAACTATTTGGCCCGTTGGCCATGTTGGCAACGGATGTTCTTGTGCTACCATGGCTACTAGATCACGTGATCTGCTCAGCCAATGAAAAAGTGTCTCAGGCCAGCTTGGTTACGGGTTGCTCAGAGTCAGTGCTCTGATTGGTCGACTCTCTCAGCACCATCTGTTGACCAAACACGGCAAATTTTACGAAGTGAAGCAGTTGTGGAGAACGGATAAACCGAAGGGGACGCGGTACACAACAGCGTAGGGAGTTTACCCTTGGTCATGTCATTATTTGCCCTTGATAAAGTATTTGGCACTACATTGCACTTTGTAGGAGGAAACTGGAGATTGCCGTCAGTTCGTCCAGGACAAGCCCTCGAGTCCCACAAGTTCTGCTGTAATACAATCATAACATTTAACAATTTTGCTCACAAGTGCTTCAAAGTTAATTAATTCATTGATTGATTTTTGAATCTCAGATTTTAAGACTAAACGTGTTTTCCTAGCCTAGCTGAGTAGGCACATTTTCTGAGGGCATTTTCAAATCAACGGCGCTCACCTGCTAAGATTTAGAATGCCCCAAACTAGATTGCTGATGTTATCATAATCGCGATGCTCTGTAGTTTAATTTTTTCTTCGGTGTCTGAGTTTTTTTTTCATGCAATTTTTTTTGTGTTTTCAAAGCACAGTTGGAGGATAATTCCTAGATCTGTGGTTTGAATACTTGCCAAAAGATGGCGTGTGGAGCTGTGACTTTGTGAAAAATCGCTATGTCGCATTGATTGGGAAAATGGAAAACTTGTCAAGTATCAATGGAGTGAGAGATCATGACCCATATTCATAAAACTACTTAAGTTTAAGTGTGACACTTATCCTTTGTTCAACATAAAAGATAAGTATCATACTTTGACTTAAGTATGTTTATGAATGTGGACCCAGGGCCATATTCATAAAGCTACTTAAGTCTAAGTGTGACACTTATCCTTTGTTCAACACAAAAAATAAGTATCATGCTTTGACTTAAGTATGTTTATGAATATGGACCCAGGGCCATATTCATAAACATGCTTAAAGCGGATTGTTCGCATCTGCCCAAAGTGAACCAAAAATAATAAAACAACCCGTTTTATTTGTAACAACAACTGGTATGCATTGCGGCGGCCGCTCCGGAACCTGTTCTGTGGAATCTTTGACTCGGCGCGAATAGTCCGCTTTAAGTCTAAGTGTGTCACTTATCCTTTGTTGAACACAAAAGATGAGTACCGGTATCACACTTTGACTTGTTTATGAATATGGACCCTGAAGCCCAAGCAATTGGAACAGAGTATAGTTTCTTCACAACATACACGTTGTGGTATATAGCTTCTTTCAATTTGTGTTCATATTATTTCTCTTGCATAATGTTTATCTGTTTGCATTGAGACACTTGCGCTTAAAATGCTTGAAAAAGATTGTGTCAATACAATATCTGTGATTTGTGTATGCAGTGACATCTTTCCACGGAAGAAAGAACTAGGTGAGTTGATTCCTGTTAGAAGATTGGGTTTTCAGATGGTGTATGATGTCATTGCTCAGATTGAAAAGAGGTGGGGAATGGTTTGACTAGCAAATCTGATTTGGTAAGTTACTGTCTGCTCAAATCTTGGGGCAGAATCGAGTGTTTCAAAAATGCCACAAAGCAAAAGGTTGGAAGACCACTATTTTGTCAAATGGTTTTGATAATTGACCGGTATCATAGATGCTGAATGGGGGAGTGACGTGACCAGGGCTACAGCTAGCATTGGGACAGGGTGTCCTCATTTGGTATTACTGGTGAAGACGCGTCCTCATTTGGTATTACTGGTGAAGACCTGTCCTCATTTGGTATTACTGCTGAAGACGCGTCCTCTGGTTATTACTTGCGAAGAGTCGACTGTCCTCATTTGGTATTACTGGTGAAGACATGTCCTCATTTGGTATTACTGGTGAAGATAGGGTCCCTACCTGGGGATCTGATGATGGTTCTGGTCCATGGATGTAAATGACCGACCGGTGTGTATGTGTACTTAAAGACTGACTAAAGGGTCATGGAGGTGTCCAGCTAGGATAGATTTGTTTAGTCACTAGTTTTGAATTTCATTTATAACATTCCCCAGCTTCACTGCTTTATCATGTTTATTGGTTGAGCTGTTAGATTTTCTCATTCAATTGTAAATGTTAGGTTTTCAGTTTCTGGTGCAGCCAAGTGGTCCAGAGGTCCGTTTGGTCAACTAGTTACCAGTGCGTTTGGCTTACAGTCCCCACAAAGCAAAGACTTCAAACCTATTTCAATGATGGCTCCACATAGAAATTGCATTGAACCCCTTGCAGCTACTATATGGCATGGCTAACTCGTGGGCCATGGAGGATTTCCTTTATGGCCTAGTGCTTAATAGTGCGTTGGCCTTGTTGCTTGAAGTTAAGCAACATTGAACGCGATCACTATGTGGATGGGTGACCAGTACACGTATAATACAGAAATAGACAAATCCCAAATTGACGTAAACGGGAAAGATCTGCGCACTTCCGCCGAAATAGCAACAAGAACCTCGGTCTGAAACTGAATGACGTGACGCAGAGAACCCCACGACAGTGACTTGGACGACGTTACGTCAGAGTTGACCATTGCTGAATCACGGATTGCGTCACGTCAGCTGGTTTCAGATCGAGGTTCTTGTTGCTATTTCGGCGGAAGTGCGCAGAACTTGGAATTTGGGATTTGTCTATCGTGTGGGAGAATGCTTCGTGCAGGAGATTTCTGTGTGGACACTTCATTGCAATAGCGTTGGAGCCACTGGCTTGCGGGGACCAAACTAGAGTCCAGTTTTAGTGTGGACGCACCTTTATCAGATTTTGAGTTCCAGGCTCAAGGGAAAAAGTAGCTGGTTATGAAATGTGTAAGGTGTAGTACAGATTACCGGTACTAAACTTTTCTGTCAATTTGTGGGAGCAGGTTGTAGGTTGTTAAACAATGGGTTGCAGAATAGGTGGCCTGGCTCTGCTACTTCAGAGCACCCCCTATTTTTTTTACCTCTGGACCAGACCTGGCTGTTACTATTCGAGGGCTGCCAATGCCACTGGTATCGTACAGTCTTCAACTGAAGTGTAAACTGTCCGTAGCTCATTTTGATGTACATTTATTGTACACGGTATTGGTAAAGAAATGGTATGTAATGTTATGCACACTGAGACAGAAGTGAGATGGTCAAAATGCAGTTGAAACTGGACTTGCTCAAGCAGAAGGGCCAGAAATTTGCAGGTCGGCCTAACACTGGTTGTTAAAACCCCAGTCACAGAACTTTCACTATCTCGGTTCCAATGCAGTGGAGTTCACTTCGGCCTTGTTTAACTTGAAGCCTTCCCAGGGGCGGATCCACGATTTTGGAAAAGAGGGGGCACTCTGTGCTCGGAACATTGAAATCTGCAGTGAATTTCAATGATTTGCTCCAAATTCCAGAATTTCACGGTTGATTTTACAGATTTGTTGGCCAAAAGGGAGGCATGCACCCAGGGCCCCCTTAGCATCCGCCCATACCGAAATACACCTCGTGCACGGGGCAATTTTGCAAACAGCCGTTATCCAAACTCTGATCCTGATCGCGCTTCATTGGAGAATTATTGTGATAGACGACTGTACGATGCCAGTGTTAAATTCAAAACTTGTGGTGTGGCTTATTAAAACGTGTTGGATAATCCTGAGTTGGTTGTATTGTGATTGTTCATTGGTGGGTTTGCTCTTGGTTTGCCAAATTATGTCATGATGTGGAGATGTGATTGAGCAGTTCAACTTTATGAACTTTATGGCAGACTTGCAGTGTCACGGACTTGCGACAGCTCCTGAAACCTGTATGGAACATTACAACTGCTACAGAACATGCGATTTTGCAAACAACTAGCTAAAGGGGCCCTGTGTTCCTTCCCTATCCTGCGCTAAACATACCCGCGTTAAGGGAGACGTCTTTTGACAATGTTGGTATACCGCTTATCAACCTCGCCCCATGTAGAGTAAATCTCGTTCTGAGGGTATCCATGTATGCATTGTATTGTAATCATACATTCTCCAACACTGGGCGAAAGGCAAAACTATGGTATTGGAGAATGATGCAACCACGCCGGTGGCGCAGGCTGTCGAAAAAAAGTGGCACTAGAAAAATTGTGGCCCTTGAAGCGAACCAACTAATGAACAACCACAACAGTGTGATACACTAATATAATCTCATATAATTCTGGGTCAAGAAGCTCAAACGATTCTCAACATTTTGTACATAGTCTAAACGTGTATGAGTACAATCATCTTGGATGCTAACGTTGGTCGGGCGCCAGACACCTGTTTGTTGAACATTACTTGTACAAAAGCTTACTGCTATTTAGAGCTTCTATAATTACTAGCCTTGTAGCTAGACCTATAAAAATATCCATGAAGTATCATAACTATGGTTTTGTTAACGGGAGTGAAAAAAAGACCACGGATTCAATTTAAAGCCTCCATGCACTATAGAGGAGTTGAAGAAATCGAATTAGGTCATTGTCACACTAGACGTCATAACGCCATTTTGCCCGACAAACGAATCAAAAGACGTGGTCACAACAATGCGGTGGTCAAGCCGGCATTACGATGTATGGTTTGACTTTGACCTAATTCTATTTCTGCACTTCATCGATATGGATGGAAAGACTCAACTTTTTGGTGTGGTTCGGGCTCTTTCATTAGAATCTTGTGACCTTATTCACAAAGGCTTCTTGCAGGACTGAAGTCTACTGGTTTTCCATCCTTTCTCTGTGCTTTGGCCGTAGGGATGGAAAATGAAGCCAGGCGAATTACAAGTCCATAAATGTGACCCGCTGCAGCAAAAGTAGGCGCCTGTCGCAACCAAGGAAAGGGTTAACGCCTAACGGCCTCACAAGAAATGTTCGTCTCTGCAGGTTAACAACAGTAATGGACAAGAGTAACAAAATTTGAGTAAACTGACGACCAATGATGGTCACTTGCGACAAGTGCCTATTTTTGCTGGAGCGGGTAATAAATAGTGTATCAGACCTGCATGATAATGTCAAAAGATAATACACAAATCACTTCATATATGTAGTCTGTATGAAGTGATAGTTTTCATGTAGTTCTAGAAAAGAAATGTGATTTTCAATGCCTGCCCTCACATGTATATCATGATCTCTCATTGGTGGCCCTCTCTCCTCAAATGTGACAGACAATGTACTATCATGATAATAAAACTGTTATGGTTGAGAAGCACTTTATTTTCAATCTTTCAGCTGACGGTAAATCTCTCTCTCAGGATTTTGTCCGCCTGTTCTAACACAGTCGTACACTGTCCACGTATCTTTATGGTCGCCAGGTCGTCTGCTCGAGTCCGTCCAATGTTGACGATAGCAATCGGTAGGTCACGTTTTGATGCTGAGTAAACAAACCGATACCCTGAGTATACCTGAAAAAATATGCCTTAACTAAACTGCTGAAGAATGTGGAGAATAGTGACTAGGAGAGGAAATTGAAAGGGGCTGTTCATTTTCGTCTCGAGTTGTGATCCTTGAGAAAATGGGAAAGCTATGAAGCTGCAATTATTCTGTACAGTACAGCAAATAATCCCTGCAATTTGCAACTGCATAGCTTGTTCCGTTTTCCCAAGGATCACAACTCAGATTCCTCAAGTGATGAAAACAAGCGGCCCCCTTCCGAAACTTCAAAATCCAGGATCTTGTTCAAAAAGCTCTTGTAGGACTTGCAGGGTTCATACGCATCCTTGAAAACCTTGATTATCATTGAATTTTGCCATTTGCCTCAAAGGGCCTTGAAAAGTGCTTGAATTCTGCACAACTTTTGTCAGAGTCATTGAAAGTGACTCAAACGTGCTCTGACAGGAAAAACTTTCTCAGAGCTAACAGAAACTGTGATGGTCACCTCTAATGAAGATCCAAGGACTAGGACACTGTCACATTCCTCCACCTTCCGGAAGACAAACTGGACAACTGGTTTAGAGACATTGGCTCCGAAGAAGACGACCTGAGGTTGGAGGATACCGCCACACGAGGGACAGGGAGGAACCTGGGAAATGAAGGTAATATTTTAAAGAAATTACAGATAAATTGGCAGTTCGTTAACTTTTATAATCTGCATTTATAGTCCCCCAGGTTGACTTTCATAGGCACTGCAGTTGTCATCAAACATTCGATTAGAAAAGGGCCTAAAAGCCTGCCACACACCAGGTGATATCACAAGTGATCTGCGTACCACCGAACAAAATTGGCCCGTGATGCCAGGTGTGCACTGGACAGCAATGCATGGAATCTTCTTGCGATGCTCGCCCATTAGGCCAAAAAAATAAAGTATTTGTTTCTTGTCCGCGCCCTTGTCATTCCCAGAAAATTTTTTTTCTCACCAATTTCAAATTTTCCCACTTTGCTTACGCAGCGCCTTCTATACAATGCACAGAAATGCTTCGTCACTTGAACTCATCTTTATTTTTCATGAAATCTGTGCTTTAAACATGTAGAGAGATAGTTTGCTGGTGGTATGTAAAACGGGAAAAAAAATATTTGAAAATTTAAAAAAATTCGCATGCCCGCATCAATTTTTGCTGAGTTGCTGGACAAGAAACAGACAATATTTTTTTTGGCCTTATCAAACAATACCAAAACTGATATCACCTAGTCTGCGTGGTGGCTGGTGAGAAGATCGGTGGTGATTAGATCACTTGTGATATCACCTGGACCTGGTGTGCTGCTGGGATTTGGTCAACAAGGTACTGATATCTCATGCAACACGGGTGTGACTGGGACCTGACTCAGATCATAACGGATTCCAGAGTGCACGTTCTCCGGCTGTGATGGTCGATAGCTCTTCAGGCCATAATGAGCAGCACAGTTGTGTATGCTATCAACAAACCTCAAAATTCCGGACTTGAAAGTCCGAGAGCTGCACATCACCGTCTGGGGCGATATCAAGCGATTCTTCATGAAAGTGGGGGTTCAAATCTTTCATCAGTTCCTGAAGTCTCGAACGCGTCATCATTGTCCCGCACTGCAAACACTCCACCCTGTGTGCACAACCGTGCAGCTCTGTCACATTCTTGCTGCCAGCTTTGTGGTGCAGGGCATCAACATTTTGCGTCACAAGCCATGAAATTTTCTTCCTGCGTTCCCAGTCACTAAGAATTTTATGTCCAATATTCGGCAAAACCGATGAAAATTTCGGCCAACCGACATAATTTCGTGCCCAGTATCTTTGCCTGTTTTTGACACTTCGTAAATAGTCGGCATACTGAATTGGTCGATTGTCACTTCTGGCATAAAGTCCCACACCCTCTGATCTATAATCAGGGATTCCGCTTGCAGTTGACATTCCAGCTCCAGTTAGGACTAATATCCTTTCGTGACGTTCAACAAAGTCCGCTAGAATCTTTACATCGTCTTCCTGCACCGGGTTGCTTTTCGGTACAAAACGTAGATTAGGTTCGTTTAAAATCTTAGCCCTTGTTATCCGGGAAGACCATATGCTTCTGACAAAGAACTTAAGTGCAAGTCTGAGACGGCAGAAGCCGGCGGCATGACTAGAAAAAGTTCCAACCATGGTGTGACCTGCCTGGCATTCCCCGTTTCAAAGCCTGCAAAGCAAATTGTAAGTGAGTGCCATTGTCAGTCACTCGTCCGAAGACACTGACCGCCAGTTGCATACTGTGCTCCACAACGACAAAATGGAGAACACTTTTGTGTGCACGACATGAAGCACCACGACTTGCTGGCTGACTGACCAGGCCTAACCTGTGACACAGGGACTTGAGNCCCCCCCCCCCCCCCCCCCCCCCGAGTAATGTGCCGGCTTAGTAATGTTCACCTTGCGGAGAAAAATCAAGATTTTTCTCCATCCCCAAGGCAGGCCTAGGGCCTACGACATTACTAGACTGACGGGCACGGGGCATTAGCTACTCACTGGGGGTTATTCGGGGGGTTATTACCGGGGTATGTGCTCCTTGGACCTCTGAAACACCCCCACCACTCTTGCAATGCACGCCTCAAGCCCTCTGCCTTGAGCCCTCATGGAACAATAGCAACGGACACTTTTTACACGAGGACATTCGTTACTGTTACACCATGAATGACAGCCTGCGCAAGCTGACACGGAAGGGATTCCCCAACAAAATCATGACACCGGGACGTTCGATTGCGCGAAATTTACGATACATGTGATCACTTTGATAGAATGAACAAGAAGGAGTAGAAGACACCGACATCAGAGCCTTACATTTTGAAAAAATCGACTTATTTCGACGCAGAAAACGCCTTGGCTTTCTGCATCAAATCGCAGCAACGGGAGGTGGCGACACCAAGCGGTCGGATGTACAACTAACTACTAGTTGCTAATCGCCGCTTATTCTTGGTACTAGCGCTACTGTAGCTCTTTTATTGATTTCTTTCTACTTTATAAGTCGTCTGCTAGCATCTGTGTGTACATTTCTTCGGAGAATATGCTCAAAACGGCTGAAAGTTACTTCTCGGAGAATACCTGTTGATGACGTCAATTAAGGGGAATCCCCAATTAACGATCATGGCGGTGGACGTGTCGATTTTTGGCATTTTTCTCTCATTTATTTGTTATTTGTCGCCTGTTTTTAGCATCGATGTTGACAAACAGGGTTACATTATGTTCTGTCCATGCATGGGTAAGTGTGACATCAATTTCACAGACTGTCGCCTTTTATTTCCCTTGTAAATACCACTTGGAAAGTTACCAGAAAACTTTTGCATGCATGCATGATGAAGCCAGAAGTGCATGTTTTGAGGCTATGTACATGTATACACACTAACACTACACAGGTGTACAAATGTAGGCTTCCCACACATGTAATGTATGTATACAGACTGTCACACAGTTACAGTTGTAGTTGTAGTTGCAATGTAGTTGAATGTGGGGTTGTAGGGCAGATAGCCTACAAAGTAGGCAGGAATAAATTTAGAATCCNCATTTTTTGGGGTGTTCTTGTTAATTATGATGAAAAATCTTGCATGATCAGGACCTCTAATGAGCAGCACAACCCATTTCTGAAGTAACATTTAGACTTTATGGCATTTTTGCGGGGCCTCATCACATTGATTAGCCTTTTGTTCTAGATAATGACTTATGATTGACTTGACAATTGATCCAATATTGATCATTTTCACCATAGAATCATCCCTGCAACTTTCAAATTCATCAGCTTTTCTAGTTTTCCCAAGGATCACAAATCTTGGTCTCAAATGAAAATGAACAGCCCCTTTCAATGTTCCTAGCACGGAAGGCGCCCCCTCTTTCTTTTTCCAAATCCTGGATCCGCCCCTGGGATGATTTCCATTGTTTGCCATCATAGGGATGAATGTCACTTCCGATCGGGGATTCTAAAGTTTAGCTGCCTAGGCCTACCGGTATTTGATCTGCCAGGCCTACATGACTAGACAGCAACATTGCCAGATCCAGCATCCACCCGAAAAAGAGGGGGCGTGGCTTTTGATCCTGGGACTCCAGCACAGTTTTTGCCTGAAATTCAAGGAGTTTCAACAAAAAAGAGGGGTGGATGCCCCATGACCCTTCCGCCTCCCCGCTAAATCTGGCCCTGTATACTTAGGCTGAGCTGTCAGTAAAAAAGTGTCGGTGCACCTTATGTAAACATAACGAACATGATAAAAGGATTTATCAAATGGATTGGCCAGGCATTGCCAGGATGGTTCAGTTTTATTTACACATGTAACATTCCCTTGTGTATTCCAATGTAAATGTAATGTATCATTTCTGATCTATTTAGAGATTTGTGGCTGCTCATGACTGAGTTTATACATGTATTCTGTGATGCAGCAGTCATAAAACATGAGACGGCCACGAGGTTATCATGATAGCTCATGCAGCCTCTCTTTCAGCATGATTCACAGTGTATGTATAATCACAGCTAACATCACAGAACACATCTTAGCACTTTTATAATTTAACCTTGGTGGTGTTTTGCCGCATTGTATAAATTTTTGCCCACAAGTGGCCGCAGGTCCTCACTTTGAATGGGGATGTTAACCCTTCCTCGGTAGGGACATGCGCCTACTTTGCTACATGTAGATCGGGTCCCTTTGTATGTATCATTTGGAAGCTTCATTACCCTTATGGATCTTAAGCTCATATTATGGTGTGGAGGTCTTTTACTTGCATAGCCACTCAGGTACAAGGGACCACGGCTATCAGTCTCATCCGACAGACCCTAAATTGGTTCAGAACTTTTTTTCACAGCTTTTTAGCTCACCTGTGGTGAGCTTATACAATGGTTGTGCGTCCGTCGTCGTCCGTCGTCGTCGTCGTCGTCCGTCGTCGTCCGTTAGCAGGGCACGTTTCGTAACCGCTGGGGCTATTGATCTGAAACTTGGTACACATATGCCCCTAGGTCATATGACCTATGACACCAAGTTTTGGTCCGATTCGATTCTTGACTTGGCCACCAGGTGGCTAAAACCAAAAACACAAAAAGTGCAATAACTCCTGAACTAATGACAGGATCACCTCCAAATTTTTATCATAGGTGTATCTAATGAGGGTACATTACATATATAACGGGTTTTTGATTTGACCTACTTTTCAAGGTCACAGAGGTCAAAGTTCGACAAAAGTAACGAACCTGCCACAGTTCTTCATTATTTCACCGAGCGTCTTCATATCTTGCATAAACGTGTATTAGAGGGGTACCTTCAAAATTATGGAGTTTCGGCCCAATCGGACATCCAATATGGCCGCCAGGTGGCGTAACCTGAAAATCTTCCAAGTGCTATAACTCAGGAACGGCACAACCCAGCATGCTCAAACTTGATATTTACCTCCATCTAGATGACCTTTACAAGCACGTCATATTTTGGCCTGATTAAATTTCCAATATGGCCGCCAGGTGGCGTAACCCGAAAATCATCAAATGTGCTGTAACTCAGGAACGACTTGACCCAGAGCGATCAAATTTGATATGTACCTCCTTCTAGATGACCTTTACAAGCACGTCAAATTTCGGCCTGATTAAGGTTCCAATATGGCCGCCAGGTGGCGTAACACGAAAATGTTCAAAATTTTGCCTTTAAGTGGCATGTTTCGTAACCGCAGGTGCTATTGGCCTGAAATTCGGTACATATAGACACCTTGGTCAGATGACCTATGACCCCAAGTTTCGGTCCGATTTGACCCTTAGCTTGGCCACCAGGTGGCGGAAACCAAAAACACAAAAAGTGCAATAACTCATGAACTAATGACTGGATCCTCTCCAAATTTTTATCATTGGTGCTTCTAATGAGGATGCATGACATAAGTAAGGGGTTTTTGATTTGACCGACTTTTCAAGGTCACAGAGGTCAAAGTTCAAAATTTAGGCATTTGGTGGCGCGTTTCATAACTGCTTGGGCTATTGACTTGAAACTTGGTACATACATGTATACACCCCTATGTCAGGTTACCAATGACACCACTTTTCGGTCCAATTCGATTCTCCGCTTGGCAACCAGGTGGCCAAAACCAAAGCTCAAAGTCCAGTAACTCCTGAACTGTACCTTGATTGTCTCCAATTTTTTATCAGGCATGTCAGGTGCATCTAATGAGGATACATGACCCTGGAACATTTCGATTTAACATTTGTCATTTGTTTTTCTGGTACGTTCACCCAGGTGAGCACATGGTCCATGGACCATTTCATTTCATACATGTCCGGGCTGGGGATCGAACCCACGCACTGACCCTGGTAGAACTGAAAGTCAAGCATGTTAGACTTAACCGACCACCAGGCAAAAACACTTTGATTCACCCAATGTTGTCTTGAGTTAAAATAATGCCATTCTTGGCACTCAGCTCTCGGACAAACTAAACTGCAAATCTCTAATTCGTTCACTGCCGCATACAAAAATGACCCATCACCGTTTTTGCATCCAACATCATCATACATAATGTACTCATCAATTATTTGCCGCGGATTTATTCCGAATCACAAATTTCGTCCCTTGGTGCCATTACTGGCAAATCTGGAGTCTTACAATGATTTTAATAGCACAAAATAGATGAAGAGCAACTGTTTCTTATCAGGGAGGCATTATTTACGAAATCCCGTCAGATTTATCCCGTACTTTAGTCCACCTCAGACACCCTGGATGATTTGTAAATTTGCCGAACAGATTCAAAAACTCTGTCAAATTGCTGTGGAATTAGATTCATGTGGTGAACTAAATCCAGTGGGATTGGGGCATCCCGAGGGATCACGTTCAGAAGATTGAGACGTGGCTGAGAATGGAGGAATATCGGAGAATAAAATACTAAAATTCATGAAATTGGAGTTACAGAAATCTGAATTCTTTTGATCAGGCCACATTTATTTTTTTCTTAGTTTACAGGATTGTCGACGTGGTATTTTGGTCCACTATTCTAACTCCTCAGTTCTAGTTGGTTAACTAGACCAGTTGGAGCCACGGTGGTGTAGTGATTCAGGTCTGTGACTAGCGGTCCGAGGGTCCAGGTTCGAATCCCACTGTGGCATGAGATCTTGGGCAAGTCTCTTTGCCTTACTGGCCTCTCTGCACCAGGTGTAATTATAAATGGGTACCAGTCAGAAATGTTCAGATTGTAGCACGGAATGAGCAGCTCATCTGAGTTCTACTGAAAGGTTTCAGGATAGACTGGGGTTAAAGTGTAAAGTCGGATGACACCTCTACCATTGTTAATATCAAACTATAAGCCCCAACTTTTGACTTTTAAATTTTGACTTTGGAGCTGACTCATCCGTCTCAGACCAGGCGCGGATTGGGGGGGGCGCACCCGGCTTGCGCACCCCTTTCAGACAACAAATCTGTAAGATTGACCGTGAAATTCTGCAACTTGGAGCAAATATTTCTAGCAGAGC
>NMRB01000448.1:124501-136927 GCA_002633025.1 Notospermus geniculatus | reverse complement strand
CTAGACTCCATATGCAGTCGTCTCATACCGTTTCCCGCCATTTCAACGACTGCACCATTTGGCATCAAAAGTCAGGTTTGGTTGCCAGATGGCGCTGTAAGATACTGACGAATCAGAGATCGAATCGGACCATATCCAGGCAAATCCTTAAGACGTTTCCTGATTCGTTGTAGCAGCCCACGTGACCAAGCAATGCATTCGGTTTTTCACAATCGCATTTGTACGCTGTTGTTTTCCCCAGTTACACAGGTGCCGAACACCCGATGTAAGCTGATCGGTGATTGGCCATTCGCGAAGTGAAAATATTCCCACTTGGGTAGTGGCACCTGGCGGCGAAACATGACATTCCTGGCTATTTGTGGCAGACGTTAGTGGCGCAGCGATTTGAAAGAGGTGCGGCACTACGGCTGCCCCGGGAGACTACCGCGCGCAATGCATTGTGGGATTTATCGGACACTTCGGGTTTGACAGGCAAGGTATAGGAATTGAAATCAAATTCGATTTTCGCGTTACCGTTAGCGCCCCCAGGCGGCGGCCTTCGGCCGCCTGGGG
This sequence comes from Notospermus geniculatus, assembly GCA_002633025.1. Lineage (NCBI taxonomy): Eukaryota > Metazoa > Nemertea > Pilidiophora > Heteronemertea > Lineidae > Notospermus > Notospermus geniculatus. The sequence continues at coordinate 136,375 of NMRB01000448.1, read as the reverse complement.
GGGCGTAAAAATGTCTTATGTTGCATGAAATATGCCACCTGACCCTCAATGTTAGGCCTACTGACTTATGGATCTTTTTGCAGGACTCCTCAATTAGCTTAGGCCTAATTTCAACCGATGCCCGATGGTGGCAGCATTTTTTACCGGTCGGTGGTGGCCAGTCAAAACGTCCCCTCACCAAAACATCCCTGCTACTCCATGTCAAAACATCCCCAGTCAAAATGACCCCCATTTTAATTTTATGTTGAACTCATGTCATGAACTAGGCTAGTGTAGGAGAGTCCGCGGCAAGAATAAAGTTGCGGGGACGTTTTGACTGGTAGCTATTAAACCTTACCGCTATGCCTACCGAATAAAATCTTGATTTGACTCCCGAAAGCATCTTGTTGAGTCATGAAAACCTAGTCCCGATGCATCCGTGGTCATTATATGATTATTGCTCATCATGATGTACGGGAACTTTGACATTTTATCTTCTTCCGTTCCAGTCGTGTGACATTGACATTCATCCAGGAGGCCTAAACAATGGCTGGTGGTGAAGAAGTCCTTGACCTCATCCGTCACCTGAAGCAGGAACGGCTGTTTGTTTCCGCGGAAAAGGAACAACTGCAACAGCTGAATGAGCAGGTACGATAATACACCGATTTCACATCTCGCACGATCGCAGCGCCCCTGGTAGAATTTTCGACCGCCACTAACGTTTTCAGCCTCACTACCAGGAGTACGGGCAAAAATTTCCTGGATCGAGATTGAATTGCGCACATTGGTTTCCAATCCCGCCACCTGGGGATGGATCCCTGGCGGCGGTATCGGGAACCAACACGTATTTTTCAACCTCGATCTAGGAAATATTGCCTTACTCCTGATAGTGAGGTTGAAAACGGAAGTGGCCACTGAAAATTCTACTAGGGGCGCTGCGAGATGTGAAATCAGTGTATATTTGGAGAAATATCCAACAGTTTAAACCTGTACAGTGCCAGAGGTGGGGATCATTGGCATGATATTCTGAAACGTCTGCATTGCTTACTTACTAATGTTGTTTTCTTCAGGTGATAAAAACGGCAGAAAGGTTGTGTCATTTGGCATTCATTGCTCATCTTCAACATTCCAATCTCGATAGCCTCGTTTTCACGACTGGAACTGATGCCCGATCCTCGGCATGCTGCCACCAGGCCAATGTCCAAGAGACCATCAGCTTCACCGATGGCTACAAATACCTCAGTTACCATGACCAGAAGTTCGGGGACTTCCTGCGGAAATTCCGCGCGAGTCCCAAACTGGTCGCGACGTGTTTAGTTCTCGGTGAGAAACAGAGTTACGAGCAAATGCTAGCAATTGTGAGCACAGCGATGGTGTCTGTGTACGGTTTGTGTGTCATGCAGGATGACGAACGTTACGTCTTAAAAATTCTGAAGGAATTAATTGATCAGCAACTCGTCACGCACGATAACCCACATCGTCTGCTGCGGAAAGGATCTTGTGCGTTTAGTAAAGTCTACAAGCTGATGAACGAGGGTTTATTTTCTGCGAAACTGTTCCTGACGGCGACGCTCCATAACCCAATAATGCGTCTACTTATGGAGGACGAGTGGTTTTATGACACTGATCCAGATAAAGCGCTGATACGGTTCCCACAAGCGGAACGGCTACGCCGGTTCGGGCAACCGGGGACCGAGTCATACCAGCAGAAACTTGCGGAATACCGTGCTGTTACGATAAACAAATTGGTCTTATTAACCAACCGGTTTATCAACAGTATAAAACGGAACATGTACTGCTTCCCGCAGAGTTTGATGTGGATTGCATCACAGCTGTATCGGGCGATAACGAAGTCGCAGAAAACAGATGCTGCTGCAGCGCGAGTGATGTGTGCCGATCTTGTCTTCACGTTCTTCATCTGTCCCGCTATCTGCGACCCGGAACCGTACGGTATTACGTCAGATGTGTCCATTAGTTACATCGCTCGGCATAATCTGATGCAAGTGGCTCAGATTCTGCAAGTTCTGGCCATCACTAAGTGGGAGGATATTGACCCGAAGCTGATGGATCTCTATGGGAAGTTTGAGAGGGTAAGTGAATCTTTAATAATAATGAAAATTTTCCCTACGGCCCAGTTACATGTAGGCCCTCGAAAACGTTTAACAATACAGTGCTCAAAAAGTTCAGTTGTTCAAAGGTAGCCGTTTGGCTAAATGTCTACATTTCATAGCCAAATATCTATGATTGAGATACTGCCAATGGAAATAGAAAGGACTTACGGCGATTAAAATGGTGAAAATCAAGGAATTTTTGTAGCCAAATGGCGAAATTGACAAAATCCTTTATAGCCAAATGGGAAAATCCTGTAGCCAATGGCGATGAAAACAGCCACTTTTCTAGCACTGAACAAGGATTTACCATTTGGAGACTTATTGCCGTCCGAGGCCCCACCAGTTAGCAGTCCAAGAATGTCACAAAATCTGACGTCACAGAGAAGAATTGCAGGACGCAATGTCGTCCATAATGACGTGGAGACCTGACCATGACTTGCGTCTGTGATGTCAAATTTTGTGACGTTCTCGCGGCTGCTACCACTAAAACAGCAGTAAAGTCTCTCTCATTGCTCAAGTCGGTTTTAACAATGGCCCTCGTACAAAGAAACCAATATTTCCATGCCCTGTTGTGAATTTCAGTTTTCCATCCATTTTGCAGGACTGCATGTCATCTTTATTGGACTCTATGCTGAGTGGACCCCTGTCGGAGAACCCCCCTGCACCCCATATTCAGCTGGAGGGGGTCTCCCGTACTGCTGTCCTTATTCCCCCCACGGAACTTCAAAACCTGGTGAGTAAAAAGTATACTTATGAATATGATCCTTCTTGTAAAAAATGGACCGTGCTACATATTTGTGAAAAGGGTGACCAAACAAACAACTTATAGACCATTCTCAAATTGACGTAAACGACAAAGATCTGCGCACTTCTGCCGAAATCTCAACCATAACCTCGGTCTGAAGCTGAATGACGTGACGCAGACAACCCCAGCACAGTGACTTCGAAGACGTTGCACCAGGGTCAACCATTGCTGAATCATGGATTGCGTCACGTCACCGGTTTCAGATCGAGGTTCTGGTTGAGATTTCGGCGGAAGTGCGCAGATCTGTGAATTTGACAGTTGTCTATTTTACCAGGCCTTTAAGGAAATAGTGTGTCGATTCAGGTTGAATTTCTGCGGGGTCTTGCTGCCAACATGGATGAGAACGACCCAGATAAGAAGGAACTTGAGGCCCTCCTCACTGGCCTCCCAGCATCCCTGATACACCAGAGCACATCTGGGTTGACGCCGACATCTTCGCCAGGACATACGCCGCCTGGTACTCCCTCTGGTGGCAAAAAGACGAACAGAGGTGAGTATTGGGAATTTTATAGTTGATTCTTACAAGCGTTGCAAAGAAATGTGGTGTTTTTGTTAAAAACTGAAATATACATGTACTGTGGTGCAAGTTTTTCTCACAGAAGCACAAAACTTCACTTGTCATCTTTTTGCATCGTGTTGTTGAAATCGACCCGTGTTTTGGATGTTCTAGGCCGATAGGCAATATGTGACCCAGTCTGTGAACACCCGGCCAAAGTCACTGAACATCGCAGGGTTAATAGGTTATGATTGGAGTCTGATCACAATGAAAAAACAACGGTCTGTTGGTGGCAAATAAAGCCTTATCGATTGTGCAATGAAGGGTAGGTATGATCAAGGCCTATGTCACTCCCTGGCGACTTTGGCTGGGTTTTCACAGACCGGGGCACATAATGTCAATATCTTTAGCATCGAACGCTTGTAATCCTAAAGCCCTTTACTACCATCTATTAGGGGATTCAATGAGAGTAACACTTCTTAAAGGTAAGAATAACAAAAGTTATTTATCAGTGGATCTAGTAGTGTTGAAATATCCCTCCTGTGATGTATAATGCCCGCTTTACACGATCAAATTTTTCATCCAATTTTCTAAATATGCTCAATAAAGGCCTACATGCGGGTTTATACAGTGAAGCCCTAATAGGCCGGGAATCTGAATTTCCCAAAAATGGATGAAAAATTTGATCGTGTACAGCGGGCATAAGCAAGCTTATCCACTTCATAACAATGGACCAGTTCTGGTCTATGACCTCATGACTTGATCCCAAATGTCAGACCTGGTTAAGTCTCTTAGCCTTAATTAACTCACCCCACCCAGTGCACCGAGGTGGTGGAGTTCATGTGATGTCAAGTCAGGTATGCTTTGTGGCAGCCAGACTATTGAGGAGCCATGGTGGTGTAGTGGTCCGGGCCTCCAACTAGTGGTCAGAGGGTCCCGGGTTCGAATCCCACTGGGCGTGAGACTTTGGGCAAGTCTCTTTGCCTCACTGGCCGCTCTCCACCCAGGTGTATAAATGGGTACCGGTCGGAAATGCTCGGATTATAGCACTGAATGAGCAGCTCATCTGAGTTCTACTGAAAGGTTTCAGGATAGACTGGGGTTAAAGTGGAAAGTTGGATGACACCTCTACCATTGTTGATATCACACTATAAACCCAAACTTTAACTTTAACTTTTAATACTTCCCAGGAAGTGGAGCGTTATCTGGATTGCACAGGCCTATAGCTTGGGTAATAACCACATTGACCGATCCAAATGGATTGGAGACAGTGTGTGAAAATGTCACTTAAAAAGAGTTTGTAGAATGCTTCAGCTTTTGAATAGTCCTGTTAGATGTACCCATAGGTTTTTAGTGGCTTGGGTCACAGACTTGCCTTCAGTAAAACCAGGGCAAGTGCTATTCACAACTAATTTCCCAACCACCAGAAATCTCTTGCTTCTGTTTTGTTGCTTCAACCATGGAGGTCTTTATAATACCCGGTACCTCCATGCTTCACTTTACCCCGTGGAAGGGGGTACATGTACCTAGCTAGCATCACAAATTGGCTTTGTTAATATATTGTTGAGAAATTTTGATTGATATTTGAAGGCATTCCATTTAGGAAGTTAAAATAAAGAACGTTTCTTCAAATATTTCTCCCTGGAAATCATTAAAATGGAGGAATACCTTGTCGGCTGCTCACTCAGGCTTGGCGTCTGCCGTCAAGTGACAAGTTTTTTATGACTGAGCTCAGGTCGGCTGAAATACTCATCCTTCGTACACGATAATATGAGTGGATGCTCTAGATCGCATATTTTTTGTGTTACTGACCCCATGACCTAGATTTTGTTTGTCAACCATGGCCTTTGAATGCCATTTATTTCAGTGGATGTGAATAATTATATCTTGATCACAGCTGTGACACCAGAACACTCATCGAGGCAATAGAAAAATGTTGCCCGAAATGGAGGGAGACATAGCGAATGTCCCCCCGCTGGGACGATACGTCTCCGGAGGAGAAGCCGAGGGAGACATATCATCCCAGCGGGGGGACATGCGCTATGTCTCCCTCTATTTTGGGCAAAATTTTTTATCTCACACCGGAAGTCCATTATAGGGATGGTGCAGAGAAAGGTTTTGTGAATAAAAGAATACAGTTTTCCCAGCCGTGGGACATATCGCGATATGTCCCACGTTTGTGACTATAAGACTCAGCCGTGGGACATATCGCGATATGTCCCCCTCTGACGCCACCAAACATGGCACATATCGCGATATGTTCCATGTTTGGTGATGTCAGAGGGGGACATATCGAAATTCTCGGAGATCATGTGACAGGATTTGGCCAATGGCATCCACAGAAATTTACTTGAGGTGTGAGAAAAACCGGTGCTCGCCCCATAGCATTTTGGTTGTCATCAAATAATCGTGTTTTTCAGAAAAAAAAGAGAAGAAACGTGGTGCTAACTTGACGGTCCCTGACGACAACGGCGATGACCTCAGTGACACTGACGCCAACACGTTGGAAGATGTTTTAGTCATTCCAATGGAGGCGCCGGCCGATTGTCCTGGCATGCTCGGCGAACTGAAGGTGGGTGCTACGCAGTTATTTTCAGGTTTTCTTGCAATAGCTGGCAGCCGTGACTGGTGTCCCTCCATTCAGTTTCAGACCGAGGTTGTGGTTGATATTTCGGCAGAAGTGTGCATATCTTTGCCGTTTACGTCAATTTGAGAACGGTCTATATTTCAGGTTTTGGAACAAGAGGGCGTAGAAACGCGTAAAACGACACAAAACATTTACCCGGGAAATGAGGAGATTGTTCAGGAGCCGGAGGTCACGGAAAAACGGACACGGTTCTCCTTGTCACATGACCAAGAAGACTCCATCGGGAATACGAGCGATAACATTGAAGCTGTCTCTGAAGGTGAGCAGGCGTATCTGTATCCCTAGATAGGAATTTCCCTGACGTCAACCAGGAGTCCAGCAGACGGCGTCTTCTGCAGCAGACGGCGTCTTCTGCAGCAGACGGCGTCTTCTGCAGCAGACGGCGTCTTCTGTCAAAGTTTTCTCATGTCCTAAGGAACAAATTGAAAAATGTTTGAAGAAAGTTGGTTCCCATCGACCATCTGAAGAATCTTTCTTCAAATTCTTTCCAATTTATTCCCAAGGATTTTTGAAAACTTCTGCTCAAACCTGGGACCAGATAAACAAGAATGGAGCCCACTGCACAATGGTTTGCTCTCTATACAGTTGCAGTGTGTAGCAAAAGAGTTAACTCATCTACCCTGGAGTCCAGCAGATGGCATCTTCTGTCAAAATTTTCTCGCATCCTAAAGGGTGGCGTCCACTAGAGCGCCGACAACATTAGGAAGGGTTCGGGAAGCAAATGTGTCATTTCGGCATTGCTTCCGCATCACGTCCTATTGGTNACAACGACAACCTGTCAGATATGATGTCGGCGAACGTCAGCGGTCGTGGCACGCCCAGTATCAGCGGGCGTGATACGCCGCTGTCGCAGCTCTCGCAAGCAGAAAGCATGGAAGAGCGAGAAGAAAGGGAAACACGCCGCGTGCCAGATTTGCCGGTTACGGTTCAGAAACGAAATCGCGAGGATGTGACCGACAGATTTGGGAAGTTTGACATCAAGAATGAACTGGAAAGTAAGTTGGATCATAAAAATTGAGACTAGGCTATATGTGTGGCGGTCTAGGAAAACCCATTGGATGTCACTGAATGATCAACAAGGGCTGTCAGACTGCCTGCGCATTGATCTGCTACTGTTTACCTACTGTTACATAGTATATTTCAGCTATTGAAATGTGCAGGTTCAGCAAGGCCATTAACACTTTCCTCAAACGCGACATCCGACCGGTTTTCGTAGACCGCCTCACAAATATGTGACCTGCTCAGCAAAAGCAGGTGCTTGTCGCAAGTGATCATCATTGGTCATCAGTTTACTCAACTATTATCACTGCTGTCCACTACTGTTGTCCACCTGCAGAGACGTACATTTCAGCTATTGTGTTGTAAAAAGGCCGTTAACCCTTCCTCGGTTGCGACATGCGCCTACTTTTGCTAGATCGGGTCACATATTCTAGATTCTGGTCCGAATGCTGCCCTCCAACGTTTGTGATTGTTTCCACTCTTGTATTACAGAAGATGAAATCAAATCGACCGTCAGCGACACGTGGAGCACGGATGTTTTAGCGAGCGACTCGGAACCCCCGGAGGCAAATCAGCTGGACAGACTGGAGGAAGTGGCGGAGGAGATGGCGCGGTCCAATTTGCTCGGCGTACAGGAAGTAAGTTGAGATTTTAACTGATGTGTTTGGTGTCCCCTGGCTATGGGTGCATAAATGAAGAGTGCAGTTTTGCCCNGTCTTGCCCCCCCCCCCCCAGAGAGCCAGATGCCCCCAAATACAAAAAAGTCAGCTGTGGCCTCGCCATTAGAATACCTGTATATCTGTGTTTGACCATGTGGGAGCAGTGGGTGGGTCTAAAAACCACACTCAACGAGACATTCAGTGGTGCAGTGTAAAATATGGAATAAACTGAAAGAGGACATTTCATCATGATTATGAAAAATGAACAAAAATTACTTAAGAGAAGTCTTCAAAACAGACAGACACTTTATTGAACTATCGCCAAAGCCAGGCTGTTTTATGTCCCTGTAGAATATCCTATTACAGGTATCTGAAGTCTCAGAGACGGCCAGCGACGCGTGGAGCACAGACGTCCTGGCGTCCGACACGGATGAGAAACAAGCGGAGCGTCTGCTGGAGCTCGACCAAGATGACCTCAGCATCAGCAGCAAGAGTCAGGGTCCTGATGATTCGGAACTCGAGTTCAGCGAGGATACACCTCAAGCTTCTGGTAAGTTTTGGTGAACATAACAAAATGACTGTAAACCGTGAAATTTTCGTGTGCGTTTTATTTTTGCGCTAGAGGGTCAAAACGCGAACATAAATCAAGCGAAAATCATTGGTTCCTGTGATTTTTTGAAGCTGAAGGTTTCCAATCGCGAAAATTATTCTTCTCGAATTCGCAGACCCCCAAAATCGTGAACATTTAGTGCCAGGAAAATTTCACGGTTTACAGTATAGCCCGTTGGTTTGTATTAGATTTTTCTGTCAGGGCCGAAGCCACAGCATTATTGGCCCTGATGAGTGCGAAAGAGGCCATCTCAAGTTACTAATGTTCCTCACTTGGATGGGGTCTTTTACTTGCCCTGGCAAAGGCACAAGGTACAAGACAACAAAGCCTACTGTCCCATGCGACGGACTGAAGAGCCAGGATGATCAATCCCACTTGGCCTGGGATTTGGACCAGGGACCTGCCGCTTGCTAATCGGATGTGACAGGCCCGATGTCTCTTCTCTCTTCAGGTGGAGCAAGCCCAGCTGACGGACTACACGAACTTGAAAATCTCGGCGCTGTGGGCGGTGTTGACCCGACACCTCGACATTTCCTCACGCAACCAAGGAATGCTGCCTTTGGGAGGCTCACGAGACCTGATCGCTTCAGCGACCCTACCAACGGTTTTGGACGGAATCTATCGGCCGATCAGTCAAATGACGTGGGTGACGTCCCCCTGCGTTCGGTTTCGGATATCATCCAGAATTACCCCATGACCAGTGAAGCAAAAGCACAACATGACGCACGTCAATCAGTGTCCTTGAGAGATGTCGAAGGTCAAGTTGATCGTGTAATTCAGATTATGGACCCGGAAAGTTTAGTTTCGAAGACCGGTTTTAAAGCGAAGACGAGGCGGTCAGTGCCGGATCGAGAATTCCCCCTGCCGGAACAGAAGCGGATTGTAATCGTCGAAAATGACAATACAGCAGAACGTCCGGATGAGCTGGAGACAGATACGGCACCGCAGATTATCAGTCACAGAGATCGGGATTCTGGGATATCAGAGACGCCGCAGGAGGAGCAAAAACCCGCAATTGATCAGTTAGTCGATGACATCACGCAGAGTTTGAAAGTTTCAGAGCAGCAGAATATTACGATTCAACCGAGTCGACTGTCGGCGACGATATCGTTGTTCGATCCGTTGCTCCAGGAAAGTGATACAGATGCAGTCGGGAAGGACGAAGAGAAGAATTTAGTACTCGTGGATGGTGTGGATGGTGTAAGTTTTTCGTAATGTTTTATTGAGTCGTCTTCTTGCTTTAACACGTCTGCCCATGGAGTCCAGCAGACGACATCTTCTTTCAAAGTTTTCTCACATCTTATGGGATTGATTGAAAAATATTTGAAGAAATTTTGTTCCTATCAACCATCTGAAGAATGTTTCTTCAAATTCTTTCCAATTCATTCCCACGGCTGTCAGAACATTTGACAGATTATACTGTCCGCTCAAACCTGGGGGCAGATGAGTTGTCTTTGAGCCAAGAGTACAAGATATAGCTATCATGACACTGCTTACTGCATTTTGATTTTGAAATTTGAAAAATTTTGAAAATTTTTTTTTTCAAAAAAAATGTTTTTTTTGAAATTTGTTTTTTTATTTTTAAAAAGGTTTTAAACGATGTTTGGTGCCATTTTAGGCGTATTTTGAAGCATGAAATCCCCGCGTCGGTAATATCACTTCATGGAAAAATGGTTACCCAACGTTTTTGAGGGTACGGATCCATACCCTGGAAAAATTTAAGGGTACGGAATTTTACCCATTTTACCCTCTGGCGGAAACCATGAGATTGGTCAAAATTTTGTCTCTCCTGGTGTGGTTCAATTTTCTCAGTGTCAGTTTTGAAAATTTCAGAATGGTCCACGTTCCATTGAGGATGGAGGTGAGCTGGTCATGAAAGCTCATAGTTACACGGAGAGCCATATTGCTGTGTCACCTGCCCTCGAAAATATCGGCGGTCCTATTTTGAAGTCGGGGTCCATGGTGGTGTCCCCAACTGACAGGGTAAGTTTCAGCCCACACAACTTTTGATTTCCACTGTAAGACTAGAATGGGGAACCCGCATGACTGCAGATGGCGCAGTCAGTATAAGACCCGAATGACGTACATGTACTGACGTCACTTTTTTTCGCTGTTGACGTCACGTCGTCAAAGCATGTGTACATTTTTCTACACAATTTTCCGTGCAAATTTCCCCAAAAGACGTTGTCAGTATTGGCATCCTGTGGCATTTCTGACGAAACAAAGCAGTGATATATGGAGAACTTTGAACATGAAACAGGACAGTGTAATTTAATAAAAATTGAACCAAAGAGAGTGGTTTATTTTGGGGCAAGAAGTAAATGGAAATACTGTTAGAAAATAGGACTTCCGGGTCTTACACTGACAGCGCCACGTCGTGGCGTAGTTCTGCGGGTTCCTCAATTGTGACGTCATGAATTTCCACGCAAAAGGAGTGAGCACTTCCCAATGTGACTGGGGTTCTTCTATAAGGCTTTAGTGAGCTTCAGTAGACTTTAGTAGCCTTATCAGCTTCAATGAAATTGTCAGAGCCTTAGCCAATGTGTAATGGCCCTGGTGAGTATGACAGAGACCATCTCAAACTACTCATGTTCCTCATTTGGATGGGGTCTTTTACTTGCACCTTAGTCCAGTTTCAAAACAAATATTTCAGGATGACCCCTCTGCTGGAAAGAAAATCAGTTTCTTCAAAAGCTTTAAAGAAAAGTTCAACAAAGGTAAGAATCTGCAGTGTGGAGTAAGTTGAGGACATTTTTATGATCGAGTCATGTTTGTGCCATTCAAACAAAACACCTTTGTGCCATAATCACTTCCAACCGCAAGAATTGGAGACTTCCGATAGAGGCCGCCTGTTAGCGGCCCTAGAACGTCATAAAATTTGACGTCGTGGCCCTAAGCCATGGCCTCCATGTCATTATGGATGTGCGCTTCTTCTCTGTGACGTCAAATTTCATGACGTTCTAGGACCGCTAACTAGTGGTGCCCTCTAACGGCCTCTAAAGGAAAGTCTCCCATTACAATCTACATGATCCCTAATCCTCCATTGGATGTAATTTTATGGTCAGACTTAATCTGTAGAGAATTAAAATCCCGACATCAAACCAACGCCTATCATGCTAAACTTTTGATTCCAGGCGCTAAACGGAAGGGTAGTGGCGCAAGTACCAAATCAGAGGAAGTTGGCACCCTTATCAACATCGAGCGAAGTGGAAGTGATGTGGGTGCCATGGCTGGCGTGCGATTCATGGGGTCACCTGAAGTCCTTCAAGGTAAGAAGCAAAAAAGGGAAGTGAACCCCTTAAATTTGTTGCCAGTGAGAACCCTTGAATTTGATGTGTGCCTTTTATATAGTGGTTTCCATTGCTGTACAGTCTTAAGGCGATTCACATTATTACTCCAGTCTCTCCAGAAACCATTCTGGGGAACTCAAGGAGCAGCTTATTCAGCGCAACACTTGATCCTTTCAGACCAGGTGAGAATACAAAGTGGCGGCTTGGTTGGTAATCAAACCGGTGACCCAGGGTTTCCGCCGGGATTTTTTTCCAGGGTACGACCTGGGGGGGGGGGG
>NMRB01000448.1:87445-124484 GCA_002633025.1 Notospermus geniculatus | reverse complement strand
TTTTTTTTGAAAAAACCTTTTTTTCAAAATTTTTTTCCTTCTGTTAATAATGGCCTCCAGAGTCATTTTTACACTCCAAAATGCAAAATTAGTCTTCCTTCTGCATGAAAGTTGCATTTGAAATGTAACAAATTTAAGAAAAACATTACTGAAGTGATTATTTCAGGGTACTATATCGTACCCTCAAATTTCTTTAGGGCACTATATTTGTACCCAAAGTACCCTCTGGCGGGGACCCTGTGACCCCCTCGGTGTCAAGTCCGACACTGAACCACTGTGCCACCGTCGACCAGTTTTTCGTTCTAAGTGAAATACGTTCTCCCTTTCAGAAACAAGCGATGATATCCTGGACAAATATCGGAAGAAACCGCAAGCCGAACCTCCGGGTGCCGGCGGTGACATGGTCATGGAAACAGAACCGGTCAAAGGCCCACGGGATAATATCGTCGATGATGAGGTTGAAGGTCCGCCGATGTATGACCCGGATAATTTAGAAACATGCCAAGCATTCTTGGACGCGAAGAAGAAATTGCGGATGGTGTTTAGCACTGCTGATTTCCAGACTTTGCCGTGGTCGGTTCACGCAACCAGGCGACTTAGTCAGGTAAGTGTCGACCACGTCTCTTCAATTCTTCATTTGATTCTGTTTTCTTGATTTGAACACTGGAGATTTAGTTCTTGAGCTTCAATAAATTGTAGTGTAGAAGTTGTTGAGTATGCAGGGGCACATCTGGGTGGGCTTGCACTTACAGCAAATGGGCACATGTGACCCATGACAGCAAAATAAGTCGGAATGCGCCGGAAAGAAGACCCAAGGTGACACCCGAGAACAATTACAGAAATGGACAAAGTCAAATTTCACAATGGGCAGACAATCCTGAAATCAACAAACCGTTGGTTCACCTTGGGTGTTCTTCTGTGCGCATTCCGACTCATTTTGCTGTCACGGGTCACAAATGTGACCCTCCACCACAAAACCAGTCGGAATTCGCTCTGAGGTTGGCAGTTTGGGACTGAATTATCTGTCAATTTCAGTGTTGTCTGTCTATTGTGAAATCTGAGTGATTCTATTTCTTTATCTCCTGGTGTCATCTCAGTACGTTTAGGCTCATTTTCCGTGCGACTTCCGACTAAGTTTGTGGTGGAGGGTCACACATGTGACTGGCCCCAGCAAAATCAGGTGCTTGTTCCAGGTGATCATCATTGGTCATCAGTTTACCCAACTATTATCACTATTGTCAACCTGTAGAGACGTGCATTTCAGCTGTTGTGTTGTAAGGCCGTTAACCCTTTCCTCGGTTGCCACTGGGTCTACTTTTGCTTGACCGCCTCACATATTCTTCAACGTGGCCTAATGAGCAGAGTTCTTTTGCGATTTTTCAGGTGGCTCAGGGATGTAAGGAAAATGACAGGAAGGACAACGACCTGGTTGCGTTGCTGAGGATGCAGTTAGCCGAGGCAATCAACCTTCAGGATAAAGATTTGATCGCACAACTTCATGAGACAATTCGCTGTGTCAGACAGTTTGATCACGAGGGGTGAGTTATGGGGAAAAGTTGTCCACCTATTGACAACGAAGTCTGTCTTTGGTGTCGACAAGGCAAATCAGGTGAAATGGCCATATGCCCTCCCAACATACTGGATGCTGCTGACGTAAAAATCTATTGGAAACCATTCAAATTACGGTATTTGTACTTGTATAAGATTTTTCCGTCAGGGCCAAAGCCATAGCATTATTGGCCCTGGTAGGTGTGGAAGAGGCCATCTCAAGCTACTCATGTTCCTCACTTGGATGGAGTCTTTTACTTGTCCTTGTAAAGACACAAGGTACAAGGTACCACGGCTTACTGTCCCATGCGACGGACTGAAGAGCCAGAGATGATTTATCCCATATGGGCCAAGCTGGATTCAAACCCGGGACCTGCCACTTGCTAAGCGGACGTGATAACCACTAGGCTATCACGGCTCCGTAGGTTACAGTTCCATGTTCTCCAGCCCTCTTCTTCATTTGCCCAACTTGTTCTCTTCCTGTATTTCCAGAACAAAAAAGCTGATTCGTTCCCTCCGTGATGATTACAAGAGCCGAACACCGTACATTTCCTATTTAGTACGATGTCGACAAAATCTGCTGGCCACACAGGCACATTTAGAGAGATTATTATATAGAATTGAGAGGTGAGTGTTTCAATTTGTGTAACGACCGTAAACACAATAGCTGGAATGTACGTCTCTGCAGGTTGACAACAGTAGTGGACAGCAGTGATAATAGTTGAGTAAACTGATAAACAATGATGATCACCTGCAACAAGCGCCTGCTTTTGCTGGAGCGGGTCATATTTACACTGTACTGTAACGCAGGAAAATTTCGCGTGGAGGAAATTTTCGCGAATTTCGCGAGAGTGTACGAGTCGCGAAAATTTCCTGTTGCGAATATGAGTACACGCAAGTGATAAATACAGTCCATGAATACAAAATGAAAAAAATGGCAGAGACTCGCGAAAATATCCTGCCGCTAATGTGTCCATAATTCTTGATTCGCGAAAATTTCCAGCCGCAAAATTATCTTGCTTTACAGTATTTGAATATATCTCGTTTCAGGGACAAGGAAATATGCGGCAAGCACCTGGTCTCTGTCTGTGTCCGTATCTTCATCGAGCGGCGAGAGAAGGCCGTGTTACGCTTCATGGCGGAATTCCAACGACTGTCTGTGTCAGATGAGAGAGCCGATCTAGTCGAGAAATTCTTAGACAATTTGTACAGACATATGCAGCAAGACCCGATGTGGCAAGGTGGGCATCGATCTGCTATAGAGGTTTCCCACGTGACGTCATAAAGGCCACATTGGCCGTCAAATTGACCACACGTGTTTCCTGAAGGAACGTCACGATGACGCGATGACATTATTTCATGTGCTGTCTCATCACGTCAGGCCTATGTCACTCCACGTGTAGCGCCCTATTGACGCCAGTTTGCGTCATTTTGACAGCCAGTCACATGATTTGATGACGTCAGTGGGATTCCTAGTAATAGTTGAGGGTCCTTCATAAACACAAGTCAGAGTGTGATACTTATGTTTTGTGTTGAACAAATGATAAGTGTAACACTTAGACTTAAGTAGTTTTATGAATTTAGGGCCTGGCCCTTGGCCTGCATTAGGTTCTAACCAGGTGGCCTAGAAAGTTGAAACCACAGACAAAAGCCCCGTTTCCAGGCAGTGGTTTTCACCAGGTTTTGCAGTGAGTGGTGTGGCTTTGACAGGGTTTTGATAGTCCTTTAATGGTTGAGCCAAATATTTTGTGAAAAAATCATCATTATTTTGCGTGTTGGTCATCAATAAGTATCATCAGTCATCCCAATGCCTGTGAAAATTGCAAGGCTCAGATTCACACAGCATAAATTATGTTAATTATTGCCGTCATCCTTTTCACTTGTATCTTCTCTCACTTTAGCTGCCAGTGATAACCAATTAGAAGATGGGCAACTCGCGATTGAACGTTACATCATGAGTCGGATATACACCCACGCGATGTGTCCGAACGGGGATGGTGATTTCCATAGGGACCTGTAAGTACTGCCACTCCAGGGGGTGGGGGTCCAGGATTTACTGCAGGGGGTCCGGGCCTCCCCGACCCACTGGATCTGCCCCAGCGCTCCTTCCTTTATCCTCGGAAATGAACTTTTTCTTGCTTCGTTCCAGAATTCTTTATCAGCACATCAAGAAACTTTCCAGTGTCATAACTCCGAATCATCCATGTTTAAGAATTCCAAAAAGCTACCATTCTGAGTGTCCATGGCCGTCGGCCCAAGCTGAGATTTACCTGATTAATGCTTACAAAGTGAGTATTCTCATGGTCTTTTCTGCATGTCGTTCTAACATTTAATTTAACTCATCTGCCCCAGATTTTAGCAGACAATCTTTTCTTATGAGTTGCTAAAATGTTTTTTAAATAAATTGGAAAGAAATTGAAGAAACATTCTTCAGATGGTTGATAGGAACAAACTTTCTTCAAATATTTTTCAATCGATACCATAGGATGTGAGAAAACTTTGACAGAAGATACCGTCTGCTGGACGCCAGGGGGCAGATGAGTTAATGCACCGCAGGAGGAAACTGGAGTGTCGGGAGAAAACTACATTGTATGCTGTCAGAGAGAGTCGCCGTCTCTATCGTGATCACCGGGTCTGCCCGGCAATCGAACCCTGGACCTCAGAGGTGACAGGCGCCGATGTTTGCATCACGCCACTCTGACAGCCGACAGTCCACTTTCCTCACCGTTCCTTGTTTTTTTCTTTTCAGACACCCAAAGATAAACTAAAATGCGTCCTAAATTGCTCATCAACGATAATGAATTTGCTCAGTATGGCCAGTGACAAGTCCGTGCCCGCCGCCGATGACTTCATGCCCGTTTTAATCTTCGTCCTCATCAAAGCGAACCCGCCGAGTTTGCTCTCCACGATACAATACGTCAATAGCTTCTACGAGAAACGGTTGTGCGGCGAGGAACAGTACTGGTGGATGCAATTTTCAGCGGCGATAGAATTCATCAAAACCATGGATTATAACCTATAAAATTTGACTTTGAAGACCAGTAATGGTTGTGAGCTTGTAGAATGGACTTTGATTGTGGATGCTGTGGATCAGTAGTCTCTGTTCATGCTGTCTATTTTTGTCCCTGTTCATGGTGTCTATTTTGGTCTGTTCTTGCTGTCTATTTTGGTCTCTGTTCATACTGTCTACTTTAGTCCCTGGTCATGCTGTCTATTTTGGTCTCTGCTGATGCTAGGCCTTTTGACCATTTGTACCTGTTAATGCTTTCCACAGTAGATTTCTGTTTCTGTTGGCCATTGTACATGTATTCTGTTCATGATCCTCTCAAGGATATGGAAAAGGGTCTCTGTTCGTGCTGTGGATGAGATGTTGGTCTCAGCAGTGAATCTGGGTCTTGCTTCACACATTTATGACGGGCTATCTGTTCATGCTGATGCCAAGCATCACGGCTCTTTGTTTTTGCTTCAGACCAAGTTTGTCCATTCATGCTGCTGAGCGTGGGTCTCTCTGTTCATGGCGTGCTGTGGATCATGGTCCCTGTTCATGCCGTGCTGTAGGTCATGGGTCCCTGTTCCTGCCGTGCTGTAGATCATGGGTCTCTGTTCCTGCCGTGCTGTGGATCATGGGTCTCAGTACACGCTGTGCTGTGAATCAAGGGCCTTTGTTCCTGCCGTGCTGTGGATCATGGGTCTCTGTTACCTGCCGTGCTGTGGATCATGGGTCTCTGTTCCTGCTGTGCTGTGAATCAAGGGCCTTTGTTCCTGCCGTGCTGTGGATCATGGGTTTCTGTTCACACCGTGTTGTGAATCATGGGTCTAAGTTCATGTCGTGCTGTGAATCATGGACCTCTGTGCTGTGGGTGGGAGGGGTGTTTGTTCATGTTTATTTCAAGGCTTTCTGTTCATGCTGTCAATCAGCTGTGTCTGTTATGCTGTGGATGGGGAGCGTCTTTACGTTTTTAGATCAGGGTCTCTGTTCATGCTGTGGCCGGTGAGCGTCTTCAAGTGTTTGGATCAGGGTTTCTGTTAAAGCTGTTTTCAGGAATCGCCTTAAATCTTCATCAGGGATCTCTTTATTCATGGTATTCACTGTTGATTTCATCTCTACATGTTGGGTGCAAACTGCAATATTAGACAAGCAAATTCAAGAAAGGATTCCGACATTCCTGGTCCTGGGACAGTCATCAGTTGTTAGGTGCCGCCCTAACTTTGCCTACTGTGCGCAATTCACACTTTTAATTGCACGGCAGAAACAACATGTCAAACTGACTACTTCGACAGGAACGTATGTAGTCGATATTCTCTTCGAAAGGTGTTACAACCAACGGAAACATTACAGGGTGCACCAAAATACATGTACCATGGAACAATAATAACAAACAATAACAAACCATTTTAAGACCAGTGGCAATTTCCTAAATACATGTACCTATAAACCAACCAAATCCTGCAATCTTACAGAAACCCTGTCACATAGGTATTCATTGGAAAACGCTCACTGAGAGCTTTCCAGTGAATACTTACATGTATGTAGTGGGTTTCATTGCTTTTAAATTTTTTTTGTGTTCCGGTATGTATCCCTTTTTGAGAAACTTCGCCGTAGCAGTGAATGGGTTGCAAGCATTTGGTGAATTGCTGAAAATTTTAAAAAAGTAGGCTTTTGTTTCCCCTTTGGAATTCAGTCTGTAAAAGGAATGAGTTTTTTGTTAGATTAAAATTAGTGATTTGGCCAGATATCATAATTAGTTCAAAATCAGCAGGTCACATTTTGCTCGTTAGTGGATGATTTTGTTACTGGTATTTTCAGTATTTCGCTGTCCGAACAAAGAGTTCAAAGTTCATTTTACAAGAATTTGCATATTCAATTAGCAGCATTAATTATCTAGTCACATATTCATTTTTTGTAATTAGCGTTTGCTACGAAATTTGGGTAGTGGTGAATTTTGTTATGAGAAGGTCGGTCCTTATTTGTTTTATGAATTCAAATTTCATGTTTCTTTCCTGATTTAATTTGAGCCATTTTCTGTTATTCTTGACTCATCTACCGCTGGGCCCGTATGCAGAAAGGTGGAATAAGCTTATTCCACCTTTATGCATACGGGCCCTGGGGCCGGTTGCACAAAAGTTAAAAATCACTGTTAGTTTATCTTGGCGTTAACTTATCCCAAAATGTTAGTTTTGTAAGTTAAAACAAAGTTAAGGATTTAACAGGAAAAGTTAAATTAACAGATTTTTATCTTTTCAACTTTTTGTGCAACTGGCCCCTGGAGTCTAGCAGACGGCATCTTCTGTCAGGGTTTTCTAGCATTCTATGCTAGATTGAAAAATATTTGAACAAAGGTTGCCATAAATTACAAGGTTAATCAGGTGCAGAAACTTGCTGAATTTAACGTCCGCACAAAACTTTTGCAGAAACATTGAAATTTGAATAATGCTATGGTATACTAGTATACTGTCTGATTAAAGTACTTAAACTTCTCTAGTGTCTTCGATGTAAAACCGCTTCATTAAAGCCTCACTGTGTTGAATTCAGAAAGTGCTTACGTCCTCCGACGTTAATGTAGTGTATAATGTACTATGTTCTATCTGAATACATTAGAGCTCTGCCTGCAGTTTTTAGCCCGCTTGGCCGCAAGGCCCAGCAGGGCTTATGCTGTGGTTGGGGTCATTTAGTGGTGGTCTGTCGTGCGTCCGTACGGCGGTACGGCGATACGGCGCTTCGTCCGTAAACTTTTGGTTTGTTAGCGCTCTAGCGCCTTTACTTTTTAACGAATCTTTTTGGTCTTCGGTGGGTCTATATATAGCCCTAAGATCTAGGTCGAGTTCGATTTTGAGCACGATTGGATTCTTATTTTGGCCTCCAGGGGGCGTTTTGTGAAAAATTTCAAAGGGCTATATTTTGATAATGGTTTGAACTATCATGTTGAAACTTTCTACACATGTACCTCTAGGTTATAGCAACTTACAGACAAACTTTCGGTGAAATCTGATTCTTCACTTTGCCACTAGGGGGCCAAAACCAAAATCACTGAAAGTGCTATTTCTCCATAACCAAGAGATGGATTTTTGTCAAATTTTTTTCATGGGTATATCTAATAAGGATACATAAGATATAATACCCGAATTTTTAATTTGACCTACTTTTCAAGGTCACAGAGGTCAAAGTTCACCTGAAATTATGAAATTGGCTCTTTTTCTAATGGTTTGCATGTTCTTAGTCAAGAGATTAATATGGCAATTTGGCATGTTTGTACCTAAGTGGCTTTTATGGGGTTGCTGATGATTCCCACCACTGTGCTTCAAGCCAAGCGGGCACAGTGCCATTGGCACTATTTTTTCAATGTGTGCTGAAAACTAGGCCTTGATTCTTTGAAGTACGTATCAGGCAAGTATTTTGGCGACCTTCAAGAGGCTATGAGACTTATACTGCACTCTCCTAACACTTCGAAAATATCGTAAAATTCAATACATTGAGGCTTTAAAGCGAATCGAAAGCGAAAAAATTTGATTTAGAAATAGAATTTGAAAGGGGACGAGTTTTCAGCAAAAAATGTAAACAAACTTCTCCAGAATGTCAACAAAGAAATTTTCGTGCATTTTGATTGGCTGAATTTTGTGTTTACAAACACCAGCCAAATGTAAACAAAATCCGCTATCAATTCACTTTAAGTTGGTTCAAGAGCGTCTTCAATACAGTAATATGTACTGAGAAGGGAACATGGAATACTCTCGGATTGGTTGGATATTCTACTGGGCCAAGTCATTAAGTGCTGCTTGCTCATTCAAGACCGGTGTGGGTTGATGTGGTTGGGCAGTATGTAGGAGGGACAATAGGAAAATGGGGTTTTTGGTGGAAGAAATTTGAAGAAACTGACCACAGTTGTGACCTTGATTGCACATCTTACGTCACCACTGGCTATAGGCGTACAATTACCACACACAATGGGGGTGCAGAAGAAAATGTCTCTGTGTACGTAGTAATGTACATCAGTAAGTAAAGTGGACCCTGACTGGTGTTAAAATTAATGGTAGACATTACATCATTAGTCCTCAACCCAGAGAATATTACATGACGAACTGGTTGTCACGACTTGGTGATCATTGCCCAGGACACAATACCCTCAAAAAGATCATAAATAGTGGGTTGTCCTAGGCCTTGCAGACATGGTGCAGCTGATTTATTGGCCACTTCTGTTCAATAGCCCTCTGTGAATCATTGCTGGCTGGAGCATTTGGAAGCGGTTTTACATCGAAGACACTAGAGTAATTGATTTGAAAGTTGCAACTTTTGCAAGGTAGGTGGATCAGCAGGGTTCTTATATTTGGGGATCGTTTTTGCTTTTGCTGCATTTTTTATGTGAAATCTTGAAGACTTGGAAATTTTCCTTGGTCCTGTTTGTTAGAAGATTTTTACCCTTCCAAAAATACTTGGCTAAGGCCTAATCTGAGTTCCCCTCGCCCGGGAATGGAAGGGGGTGGGGCCTACACTTCATGGGGCCTGCTTCCAAGTCGAAAGATTCACTGAGAATTTGTAATAAAAATTTGTTGTTGCGTGAATGTGTTAATGTCCTGCCACATCTGACTTCGTCCCAATGGAATGCAGAAGTTAGGCAATATATGACTTGGATTTTCCACGGATTTTAATCACACGTAACTCTTGAATAACCGATCGACAGCGTGATCAGACTATACTCTGTTCCATTTAGGTTACGCAGGTCGAATGACATACATGTAATTGAAAATCGCAAATTCGTGTNCAGTATGAATTTCCTCCATCTAATACCTATCTTAGGAGAAAATTGACTGTCACGGGTGGGACAATGCATTTTACCTTCACAGATTTCAGTCACATTTGGCGCCTCCCCAGCTCACCTGCTTGCTTTAGCCCACTAACTTGCATTGAAATACTTAGTAGAGTCCTCAATGACTCCAATGATATTATGGTTGGGCAGGAGTCTCTCCTCTTTCATGGAGAAAAATTGAGCGTAACGGGTGGGACAGATTTTGGACAAATTTTTGGAACATTGACCTTTATTTGAATAGCAGTCAGAAACAGACAAATATCCAAACTTCTTTTTCATATTGTGCAAGAAAGGACACCAGTGTATCTAAAAAGTGGCAAGAAGTTACAATCAAACCCTGCTTTCTTGTTCTTTTTGAACACTTTTCTAGGTAAACATGGGTTGGAAATGTCACGGGTGGGACATTTTGAGCATGTTTTTTCATTCTATAAGCCAGACAGATTAATGCAGCGCAGTGAAATGTGGTTTCCCAATAAGGTCTTGGTCCACTTGTGTAGGCTGCAGAGACATTTAAATCTCCAAGGATTACATAACCCATTTCTAGCGTGGAACATGCCGTCGTACAGATTTTACGAGATTGGCCCAAATAGTGGGTGGTCCTAGGCCTTGCAGACAGGGTGCAGCTCATTTATTGGCCACTTCTGTTGAATAGCCCTCTGCTCTGTCAATCATTGCTGGCTGGAGTATTTGGAAGCGGTTTTACATCGAAGACACCAGGAGTAGCGAGCATAAAGGCGTAGTGCTGGTCGATGCCCTATCCGCGACCAGCACTACGCCTGGCTTAGGCCAGACGTAGGGTTACGACCCCTTTATGCTCGCTACCCCAGAGTATGTAAAGATTGATTTGAAAGTTGTAACATTTGGAAGGTAGGTGGATCAGCAGGGTTCTTATATTTGGGGATCGTTTTTGCTTTTGCTGCATTTTTTATGTGAAATCTTGAAGACTTGGAAATTTTCCTTGGTCCTGTTTGTTAGAAGATTTTTACCCTTCCAAAAATACTTGGCTAAGGCCTAATCTGAGTTCCCCTCGCCCGGGAATGGAAGGGGGTGGGGCCTACACTTCATGGGGCCTGCTTCCAAGTCGAAAGATTCACTGAGAATTTGTAATAAAAATTTGTTGTTGCGTGAATGTGTTAATGTCCTGCCACATCTGACTTCGTCCCAATGGAATGCAGAAGTTGGGCAATATATTACTTGGATTTTCCACGGATTTTAATCACACGTAACTCCTGAATAACCGATCGACAGCGTGATCAGATATACTCTGTTCCATTTAGGTTACGCAGGTCGAATGACATACATGTAATTGAAAATCGCAAATTCGCGTCTCATTTCGGCATTTCCTGACTTCCGCATTCCATCGGGTGAAAGGTAGGTGTCGCCAGACATTAGTGTGGACTTGGTCAAAGTGTGGCCTACGTCTGTGGCTAGGAACGTATGAAAGACACACCCGCCAAATGTGGTGCGAGATTTTTGCACAACTAAAATGGAAGAAGACAGTCGGTAGTCGGTAGTTCCCAAAGCCAGGCACTGACCGTTTTATTCCATTTTAATTGTGTCCTTTCTGGGACGCACTGTATAGTCATGAATGATGAACTACATATTGCTGAGTGGGACACCGTAAATTTGATCAAGAGCTTTTACCATGAGCTTTACTGCATTTGAGTCTGCTGATACTGTGCTTGCTAAGTCTTGTATAAAGTCACGTGCATTAAAATCTGATTGAAAGGAGTAATTATGAGTGCCAAATAAACAAAATATAACAACAGACTTGACTTGTTTTTGTTTCATTCAGCAACTATAGCTACGGTTACACCTGTTAAAAATACCCGTGTTTTTCCAGACCCGTGTCAAACCCGTGTGTACGAAAATCCCGGCGAGAGGTCACACTACTACATTGTAGTTACGTAGCCCGGCGACAGGTGCGCTGCATGCACCGACTCTTCGGTCATTTCTGTATTGGCACACATTGTTGGAGGTGTGAAAACGAGGTCACTATGGCTGCGCCATCTGTAGCCGTGCTAAGAACTAATGAAAGCAGGGGATTTTGAAAAACAACCCGTGTTTTTCAGACACAGATTTCTTGAAGCCTGGCAATTCATAGGTGTGACCGCAAAAAACCCGGGGATTTTATGTAGTGTAACCACGGCTACTAAGTCCACTTAGAAGAAACTTAGAACAATTCCTTTTTAATAAAATAATCATTAAAACGTGCCTTTATTCTGTACAATAATAGTACTGTAAATTAACAAAATAAATTTAAATTTTCTTTTATACAAAAGAAAGGAAGAATGGACGGAATGAAAAAGTACAACCAACAGTCCAGTTTAAAGCCCTGTTTCCACTAGACCGATTTCCGCTGCGGTTTGCGGCGCCGGAGCGGTTTTCACAGGGTTTTGGATAATCCTTCGATGGTTTAACAATACATGGCGTGTTAATTATCCCAATGCCTGTAAAAACCGCTCCGGCGCCGCAAATCGCAGCGGAAACCGGTCTAGTGGAAACAGGCTTTAACTGTCTCTGTTCCACATCGAAACTACTCTTAAGTTTGTGAAAAATACTCCACCCAAATCCCATAGATTCACCAATACATCCTATGTACTAATACGCATGCACTGCAGTAGGCACATATCGAGGGGTCTGGAGATTCCCCCTGCTCTCAGCAACCACAATTTTTCATCAGGATTGGCCAGAAATCGTTTGAATTTTAAAATTTTCTCGGGGGGAGGACCTCCCTTGACATGGTTTCCTATGGCACCAGCCAGTAGCCTAGCCACAGTCCTCAGACCCCCCCCCCCGGCTGCAAAAAATCCAGTTAATCTGCCTTTGCACACTGTTTACACTTTTACTGACACATACATGTATACCGGTAAGTAGATACATGTACATGGGTTTTTCACATCACAAGCAATACATTACACATGCCTACACACATAACATAACGAACATGTTACCTCTCAAAACATATATGAAGAAATTTGTGTAGAAATTGTAAATTATAGGAGTAATAAATAGATAGAGAAGAAACGGTTGAAAAGAGGTTTAAAAGAAAGTAGAAAATATCACAGTTTAAGCTCAGATAATTGAAGAGTAACCTGTATGAACTCCGAACGCAGCCTTTTAGTAGAGTGGCCTAGAGGAACTAACTAGACTCCAAATGTACCGGTAGTCTTTTGAAGCACTCCTCTCCAACAGGAGCCTTGATGGCCTAGTGGTTATCACGATTGCTTAATGCCCGTGTCACACTGTCCCGAAGTTGACACCCGATGGCCATACGAATTAATGGAAACTTTTGGAAATCTTACTGATAAGTGCCAGCCTGAAGAAGACCCCGGTTGGGATCGAAAATTTGCAAGATTCTGGAAGTTGACTTCGGGGCCATCTTCACGCAAAATTCAAAATTCCATATTCGTGCGGCCATCGGGTGTCTAATTTCGGGACAGTGTGACACGGGCATTACAAGCCGCAGATCCTGGGTTCGAGTCCTGGATCCGACCACACATTTTCTACCTGATCTAGCACTAATGAATAAGGAATTGAAGAAATTACGCCTACAAGTAACTACTCATCTGTCCACAAGATTATCAGTCAGACCTATCTACTATGTATCTCCCTTTTCATACTTTTATCCACAAAGGTAGAAAAATTATTTGGCGATGCAATTTAGAAAGAATGGACTCCCCACTCTAAATGAATCTTGTCCAGCACTTCACTGTCTTTGAATGTATAACAGCTGTGTCCTAGACAACTGGTCTGAATGAATCCCGTCTAGGACTGTGCATATTCACCATTTGTGAATGCACAGCTGCGTCCAAATGAATCAAATTCACAGCTGCGTCCTGGACAACTGGTCCAAATGAATCGAATTTATAGCTATGGCTTAGACAACTGGTCCAAATGAATCAAATTCACAGCTGTGTTCTGGATAACTGGTCCACGTGAATTGAGTTCACACTACGTCCTAGAAAACTGGTCCAAATGAAGCAAATTCACAGCTTTGTCCTAGACATCTGGTCCAAATGAATCAAATTCACAGCTGCACCCTCAAAAACTGGTCCAAGTGAATCGAGTTCACATTATGTCCTAGACAAGTGGTCCAAATGAATCGAATTCACAGCTATGCCGTAGACATCTATGTCCTAGACAACTTGTCTAAATGACCCCTATCTAGCACTCTGCAAATTTGCCGTCTGTGAATGTGTATTAGCAGCTGTGTGTGCAGGAAACTGGCGCTCTGCGTACAGGTTCCCCTGAGTTTTTGACGCGTAGAAATCGGGATGCTTCCTGGCTGAAGCACCGGACAATCTGAAGCAAAATAAAGGTAAATTATACAGATAAAAACAAGGGCGCGATCTATTGTTTCAGCAATTTCAAAATATAATTTTTCGCTGTCGTAGGTACATGTAGGTGCAAGCAGTCGCAAGTTTCTGTCAGAGATGATTGGGAATGATTAGTTGCCTGTCACCAATCATGTTGCGGTGTTGGGACAGATTCACGACATGACCTGGTAGTCGTACCCAATCAGTGTTGCACAGTGTGAACGGGGTTTAAATGACAGCAGGCTGGAAATGATCCATTCCACTGATTTAAGAGGTGGATCAACATAAATTGACATACGGTTTTCCTGATGTTATTTTCTGACTTCCCACTGCATATCTCGGCTCATTTTCGAAGTTGGATTTGAGGAAGTCGGCCTGAGTATTGCTTCTTGTTACTGCGTCGATTTTTCTTAGGCCGGGCGCTGAAACAATCAGTTAGAAGGAAATTAGGAATGTAATTTGGAGCCCTTTATAGGGTTCATTTGTATTTGTATCAGATTTTTCCGTCAGGGCTGAAGCCATAGCATTATTGGCCCTGGTAAGTACAGAAGAGGCAATCTCAAGCTACTCATGTTCCTCACTTGGAAGGGGTCTTTTACTTGCTCTTGTAAAGGCACAAGATACAAGACACCACGGCTTACTGTCCCATGCGACAGACCGAAGAGCCAGGGATGATTTATCCCTTATGGCCCGGGATTCGAACCCGGGACCTGTTGCTTAGTAAGCGGACGTGATAACCATTAGGCTGTAAGGCTTCCTTTACAACTATACGGTATACGAATACCGCGGTTAACAATGGCTTCACGGTCGTGAATCCACTTGAAGCCTTTGTTAAATGGCGTTTTTGTATACCGTATACTTCTATGTAACGGAAGCCTTAAGGCTCCTCATTTTCGTTCCCGGAGTGCTTTCTATTCTACTGTTATATACATGTACTCTAAAAGCGGTTCACATTATTACCCCAATCACTCCAGAAATGGAGTGCACGCCCCCATTCAGCATTCACGTTATCCTTTTAGGTTAGTTGAGAGTTCAGAGTGGCGTCTCAGCTAGGAACTGGACCAGCAGCTTCTTGATTATAAGTCCAATGTTCTAATCACTAGGCCACCGTGCAGTGCTATTTGTGACCCGGCACAACAAAATGAGTCGGAAGTCGCACAGAAGAAGACCGAAGGTGGAACCAGACAGCAACTACAGAAATCGACCAAGTCAAATTTCACAATGGGTGGACAATCCTGAAATCATCGAACCGTTGTATCACCTTGGACATGTTGGGTCTTCTTCTGTGCGCATTCCGACTCATTTTGCTGTGCCGGGTCACATTTTGTGGGACTAAACAGCAAAGTCATTGAATCGATTGAACCACATACCTTTATCATAGACCCCAATACTCGTGAGTTCCCTTCTCAAAGTGCTGGGGAGGTTGGCAGGCTGCGTTCTAAACTGCATTGGCACGAATTTAGCATTGTTGTTAAACGCCATAGGCGGCGCGGGAAACTTGGGATGCCAGCTTGAGCCGGGGGGTTGGGTTGGAATGCCGGGTGGTGTAAGCTGTTTCGTGGTGATGCGCTCGGTGCGAACTGCTTTCTTCGAGGAGGGTCTAAATGAAGACATCGAAAAATATAAAAGTCATCATTCATTTGTGACCTCTTCAGCAAAAGCAGGCACTGAATGACCATCATTGGTTGTCAGTGTGTGCAATTTTCAGCATCAACGTCGAACACTATTGTAAACCCAGAGGCATATATTTCAGCGATTGTGCCTCTACGCAAGCACCAGCTTTGGTTGGAGTGGGTCACATAAGACTCTGAACGCAGTTGTCCTTCTACAGACCGTTCTCAAATTGACGTAAACGACAAAGATCTGCGCACTTCCGCCGAAATCCCAACCAGAACCTTGGTCTGAAACTGAAAGTCGTAACGCAGACAACCCCACGACAGTGACGTCGAAGACATTGCGTCAGACTCGACCATTGCTGAATCATGGATGGCGTCATGTCAGCCGGTTTCAGATCGAGGTTCTGGTTGAGATTTTGGTGGAAGTGCACAGATCTGTGAATTTGAGAATCGTCTATACTCCCTCAAAGCGTTTTTCAGCAGTTCAAAAGATTTCTACAGCCAAAATGTAGCTTGGTTGGGGTGTACCAGTGTACAGGATAATGCCTGTGCATTTGGAAGCATTCAGCGCAGGGAGATCAGCGACTGCTCAGTTACAGCAGCTTTTCTTCTTCATGCAAAGAATTGATCTAAGAAGTCCCACCCATTCTTCGTGTGATCGACATATAGTCTATAGAGCTACTAAAGCCCCTTTCACACTGGGCCTACATAGAGTTGTGTAGTGCGGCGTACCAACTATGCCGAGCTTACGCTGTGCCTATGCTGGCCTACGTGGCAATATGCCGAGGGACGCAAAGAGTTACGCAAGATGGACGCAGTAAATTAAACACGTTTAATTTGTTCGCATACTTTCGACGTAGAGCACTGGACGCAGAAAGTACGCAGGTTTTACGCAAGTCTACGCAACTGTATGCCATGCCTACGCAATAGTACGCTACCCTACGACAGTCCAACAACAACTACTTTGAGGCTGGCATAGTGTTACGTATGGAAGGGCGTAGTGTTGCATACTTTGCTTAGTGTGGGTTCAGGGACTATGCTGATCCTGCGCGTAGCAACATTTATTTCATGAGTAAGCAGCCTAATTTCGGCGTATTTGGTATGCTGCACAATGCAACTCTATGCAGGTCCGTTGTAAAAGGGGCTTAAGTGTATCTAGCAGTCAGCTCTTGTTAAAATATCTCACCTATGGCTTCCAATAAAAGTGTTTGTCCTGTGCACCATCTCCGGATCCAGCTGTAAAATCTTACTGTTACCCTTACTACTCAGATTTGCGGTAACCGGGTCAAGGTATTTCTTATGGTGGGTGCTGTGACCCACTTTGAATCCCAGGTTCAGTGTCGTCAAGCTCCGCGTGAGTTCGACCTCACTGTTTGCTCTAGGAGGGAAAGAATAAAAGATGAAATGAAATAGAAACGTGCTCGAGCTTAATATGGTTGTCTGAAATGTGAATTGTGTTTTGACATGTTCACAATGAAGTGCAATTGACATATTCACACTGTAGTCAGTACATTTTGTAAACAGATCACATGCATTGACTTGTTTTTACTGAATGTTCACATTGGTACTCATCTGATGACATGTTTTATAACACTGAGCTGTGCATTTGACATGTTCACATTGAAATCAGTCAAGTAAAGTTACAGATAACAAGGTATAGACCGTTCTCAAATTGACGTAAACGACAAAGATCTGCGCACTTCCGCCGAAATCTCAACCACAACCTCGGTCTGAAACTGAATGACGTGACGCAGACAACCCCACGACAGTGACGTCGAAGACGTTGCATCTGACTCGGCCATTGCTGAATCATGGATGGCGTCATGTCAGCTGGTTTCAAATCGAGGTTCTGGTTGAGATTTCGGTGGAAGTGAGCAGATCTGCGAATTCGAGAATGGTCTGTTGGGAACATCAATAGCTGAACAGACCAGGAATCTAATGTGAGCAGTCAAGGTGTGTTTATTTCTGTGTTTTAAACCATTTGCTATGGAAATTTGTGTCATTATGACATCACGTAGTGCACTGAATTACGTGATGCTAGTGCATTTAAGTACACGATGCCATGTCAGTGGAAAAAGACTGGACTTCCATTTTAGTGAAATGGTTAATGTTTATGGTGAGGAACTTGTAATCTCCAATTAATGTGTCGTGAATCACAAAAAATTCATAAGCGAGCTGTGAATTTTAGTATTATCACTTCATGATATCCAACATAGAGCACAACAAACAACACACAAAATGATAGTACAAATAAAGTCGTCGCCGAATTTCGCAAATTTTCGACTCCAACCGAGGTTTTCCTTAGGCACTTTTTAGCAGAGATCCCAGAAGTGGAAAATTTGCGAAATTCGGAGACGACTTTATTTATACTTTCATATTATGAGTAACCATAAAATCATACACAGTGGACTGGAAACTCACAGGAAAAACATATGTTAGGAAGCACTGCGATGGTTTTTCAGAGCAATAGCTTGTGCACCCCTGTATTCGACTGCCTGTTTTCATGAGCAGTGCCACACTGTGTTGAATTTCCGAACTTCAGGAACCTTGCACCGCCGAT
This sequence comes from Notospermus geniculatus, assembly GCA_002633025.1. Lineage (NCBI taxonomy): Eukaryota > Metazoa > Nemertea > Pilidiophora > Heteronemertea > Lineidae > Notospermus > Notospermus geniculatus. Next base: position 106,639 of record NMRB01000448.1, on the reverse strand, counting down.
AATGTTACCCAGGTGAAAAATCTGCAAAATTCCTGGACTGAGGTTGAACTGGATCTCAGTAGAGGCGAATTCAGCAAAATTTCCATCGATATTTGCCCGAGCCACAGTTGGACTGGAAGTTGAAGAATTCAGAAGTTTGGGGATCTCGGCACAGTGTGGCGCTGCTATGAAAACAGCAAGTCGAATATTCCAAATGAATTTGTAAAAGCTCAGAGGCGAATTTTGAAATCATCACCGTTTTTTTTCTTTTGAATTTCTAGGACTTTGAGCCTGGCGGTCACTGATTGTGACGCACGTTCGCTTGTGGCTGCCTTTGTCTTTGACAGTTATCTTTATTGACATGACACCAGGGGGAGAGGAATTGTGGGAATTTTCCCTAGAGTTGGAAAGGACATACTTGAATGAAATTGCTGTGGTGTTTGGGTGATGAGGGGCTTGAAAACCCTTCGTGCTCCCTTCAAAAGGTAAAAGGCAGTATAAAAATTGCCATGAAAATCATGAAATTTTTTTTCAAATCCATCATGATTATTATGTGTATCCAACATACAGCACAAAAAAACGACACACAAAATGATAAGATACGTAAAGTCGTCTCCGAATTTCGCAAATTTGGAGATGAATTTACGTATCTTATGATTATTATGGGAGTGATTAGGTCAAAGGTCAAATGTCATGGTCAGACGTGGACATGGGCAAACGTGTGACATCATTCTCCTACTCACGTCTTTGAAGACGAATCGTCGTCATCGCTCACATCTTCTTGATTATCTAGACTGACACTAGAGGGCACTTTGACAAGGTCACAATTTTCTGTTTTATTCTCAGAAATGAATGGGTGAATGGAGGTAAATGTGTGTTGGTCAGTGTCGGGACATGCAGAATAAGTTGCGTCGTGTTTTTCCAAATCGTCTTCCGATTTAGTCGCCCCGTCGCCTGATTTGGCGGAGGACGAGCTCGTGGGTAACTTTGTTGTGTTCCCGTTAGAGGGTGTTGCCAGCTTTATTCCCTCGATCACACTCGAGGTCAGACTCTCGATGCTAGACGCCTTTCCCAAAAGAGGGCGCTGCGGGAGAGATTTTCCTGTCATATGATTCGCTGTCGTAGTTTCGGTTGAAGCAGGCGTAAATTTCCGGCCAAATTTTCTACTGTTGCGAAAATTCAAATCTGACCTGTTGTACGGTATTGGTTGCAGCGGTTCCTGGAACGTCGGATGAGGGCGCTGGTGTGGTGGATATTGTGGAGCTGTGTAGTCGATATGATGAGGTGAGGGTGAATGCTGCGGCAGCTGGATCGTTGATGGCGATTTCGTCTCCGAGTTGGTAGATTTTGTCGACTTTGCGCTGGTAAGTCTCTGCAAAAGTAAAGATGCACCATTTGTGTTGAGTTGCATTGGATTAGCTCATAAAAGGCTTCATAGTGAGCGGGTAGCACACACCAGGTGATGTCACAAGCAATCTGATCACCACTGAGCAAAATCGACTGTTGACGTCAGGTATGCGCTGGACAGTGATGCGTGGAGTGTTCTCGCCCAGTGATGCGTGGAGTGTTCTCGCCAGCAATGTTCGTCCATTGTCAAAAAATACCAAAGCCGATGTCACCTAATCTGCGGTGAATGGCGAGAAGATCACTTGCAATATCGCCTGGTGTGCTGCTTTCTAGAGTTAAGCCTAGTTTATACTTCGACGCACGACCATCGCTGGCGACCAACGCGCAATCTTGCGTTCGACTCCGAGCCCGTCGTGCGATTTGGTCGGCGTCCGATCGCGAGGCTGTAATTACTTGAGTCATTTCATAACGGGTCGCCGTCGCTAAAGTACGCTGGACTATGAATCAATTCCACAAAGTCGGCGTCCAGATTTGATCGGGCGTCGGACGCCGAAGGGTTTGCGTCGAAGTATAAACTAGGCTTTACACTTTGTATTGACCACTTCCATGCTGAATTCTGGCACTACGGGACAGCACGTTGTGACAAACAATGCCAAGTGGAACTTTGGACCAAGGTCACTGCGTCCTCAACAGATTAGGGTCCTCACAGCAGAAGAGCCCACAATGGAAGTTACCGTACCTCAGATCTGTCTTCCTTAGGTATACTCGATCGCCTCTGGCTGTGCGTGTTTGTACTGCCTGATGATGGAGGCCGGGGGCCTGATTTTGTCGAGGGTTTCTCTGTTTCTTCAGATACTGACTGGCGCTGAAGTGTCAAAACAGAAATGTTCAGTACATTGTACCTGGATTACACATCCAGTGTACAGTACAGTACATCTATGCCTACTTGTACCAAAATTATGCACTGAAGTCAAAATTCTACCACTCCAGTTCACAGGCAATTAGAATGAAATGGTCCATGGACCATGTGCTCACCGGGTTGGACATAATAGTCTAATGACAGAGGGAGGTACATATCAGTGTTATGAGCAATCTTCCCCCCCCCCCCCCCCGGGCTGCAAAAAATCCAGTTGATCTGCCCCTCTGCACACTGTTCACTTTTACTGCACATATACCGGTAAGTAGATACATGTACATGGGTTTTTCACATCACAAGCAATACATGTGTACATTACACATGCCTAGGCCTACACACATAACATAACAAACATGTTACCTCTCAAAACATATATGAAGAAATTTGTGTAGAAATTGTAAATTATAGGAGTAATAAATAGATAGAGAAGAAACGGTTGAAAAGATGTTTAAAAGAAAGTAGAAAATATCACAGTTTAAGCTCAGATAATTGAAGAGTAGCCTCTATGAACTAGACTCCCAATGCAGTCTTTTAGTAGAGTGGCCATGATGAACTACCTGGTAACTGGTAACTAGACTCCAAATGTAGTCTTTTGAAGTACTCCCCTCCAGCAGGAGCCTTGGTAGCCTAGTAGTTATCACGATTGCTTAACAAGCTGCAGATCCTGGGTTCGAGTCCTGGATCCAAGCCCACATTTTCTACCTAATCTACATGTAGCACTAATGAATAAGGAATTGAAGAAATTACGCCTACAAGTAACTACTCATCTGTCCACAAGACTATCAGTCAAACCTAGCTACTATGTATCTCCCTTTTCATGCTTTTATCCACAAAGGTAGACAAATTATTTGGCGATGCAATTTAGAAAGAATGGATTCCCCACTCTAAATGAATCTTGTCTAGCACTTCACTGTCTGTGAATGTATAACAGCTGTGTCCTAGACAACTGGTCTGAATGAATCCCGTCTAGGACTGTGCATATTCACCATTTGTGAATGCACAGCTACGTCCAAATGAATCGAATTCACAGCTGCGTCCTGGACAACTGGTCCAAATGAATCGAATTTATAGCTATGGCTTAGACAACTGGTCCAAATGAATCGAATTCACAGCTAGGTCCTAGACAGCTGGTCCAAATGAATCAAATTCACAGCTGTGTTCTGGATAACTGGTCCAAGTGAATTGAGTTCACACTACGTCCTAGAAAACTGGTCCAAATGAATCAAATTCACAGCTGCACCCTCAACAACTGGTCCAAGTGAATCGAGTTCACATTATGTCCTAGACAAGTGGTCCAAATGAATCAAATTCACAGCTATGTCGTAGACATCTATGTCCTAGACAACTTGTCTAAATGACCCCTATCTAGCACTCTGCAAATTTGCCGTCTGTGAATGTGTATTAGCAGCTGTGTGTGCAGGAAACTGGCGCTCTGCGTACAGGTTCCCTTGAGTTTTTGATGCGTAGAAATCGGGATGTTTCCTGGCTGAAGCACCGGACAATCTGAAGCAAAATAAGGGAAAAATATAAAGATGAAAACAAGGGCGCGACCTATTTTTTGGCAATTTTAAATTATCACTTTTTGCAGTCATAAGCAGGTGCTTGCAGTCACAAGACTCTGTCAGAGATGATGGCTGGGAATGACAGTTGCCTGTGAGCAATCATGTTGCGGTGTTTGGACAGGTTCACGACACGACCTGGTAGTCGTACCCAATCGGCGTTGCACAGTGCGAACGGGGTTTAAACGACAGCAGGCTGGAAATGATCCATTCCACTGATTTAAGCCCCTGTCACACTGTCCCGAAGTTGACATCCGATGGCCATACGAATTATGGAAACTTTTGGAAATCTTACTGATAAGTGCCAGCCTGAAGAAGACCACGGGTTGGGATCGAAAATTTGCAAGATTCTGGAAGTTGACTTCGGGGCCATCTTCACGCGAAATTCAAAATTCCATATTCGTGTGGTCATCGGGTGTCAAATTTCGGGACAGTGTGACACGGGCTTTAAGAGGTGGATCAAAATAAATTGACGTACGGTTTTCCTGATGTTATTTTCTGACTTCCCACGGCGTATCTTGGTTCATTTTCGTAGTTGGATTTGAGGAAGTCGGCCTGAGTATTGCTTCTTGTTACTGCGTCGATTTTTCTTAGGCCGGGCGCTGAAACAATCAGTTAGAAGGAAATTAGGAATGTAATTTGGAGCCCTTTATAGGGTTCATTTGTATTTGTATCAGATTTTTCCGTCAGGGCTGAAGCCATAGCATTATTGGCCCTGGTAAGTACAGAAGAGGCAATCTCAAGCTACTCATGTTCCTCACTTGGAAGGGGTCTTTTACTTGCTCTTGTAAAGGCACAAGATACAAGACACCACGGCTTACTGTCCCATGCGACAGACCGAAGAGCCAGGGATGATTTATCCCTTATGGCCCGGGATTCGAACCCGGGACCTGTTGCTTAGTAAGCGGACGTGATAACCATTAGGCTGTAAGGCTTCCTTTACAACTATACGGTATACGAATACCGCGGTTAACAATGGCTTCACGGTCGTGAATCCACTTGAAGCCTTTGTTAAATGGCGTTTTTGTATACCGTATACTTCTATGTAACGGAAGCCTTAAGGCTCCTCATTTTCGTTCCCGGAGTGCTTTCTATTCTACTGTTATATACATGTACTCTAAAAGCGGTTCACATTATTACCCCAATCACTCCAGAAATGGAGTGCCCGCCCCCATTCAGCATTCACGTTATCCTTTTAGATTAGTTGAGAGTTCAGAGTGGCGTCTCAGCTAGGAACTGGACCAGCAGCTTCTTGGTTATAAGTCCAATGTTCTAACCACTAGGCCACCGTGCAGTGCTATTTGTGACCCGGCACAACAAAATGAGTCGGAAGTCGCACAGAAGAAGACCGAAGTTGACACCAGACAACAACTACAGAAATCGACAAAGTCAAATTTCACAATGGGCAGACAATCCTGAAATCACCGAACCATTGGTGTCACCTTGGACATGTTGGGTATTCTTCTGTGAGCATTCCGACTCATTTTGCTGTGCTGGGTCACATTTTGTGGGACTAACAGCAAAGTCATTGAATCGATTGAACCACATACCTTTATCATAGACCCCAATACTCGTGAGTTCCCTTCTCAAAGTGCTGGGGAGGTTGGCAGGCTGCGTTCTAAACTGCATTGGCACAAATTTAGCATTGTTGTTAAACGTCATAGGCGGCGCGGGAAACTTGGGATGCCAGCTTGAGCCGGGGGGTTGGGTTGGAATGCCGGGTGGTGTAAGCTGTTTCGTGGTGATGCGCTCGGTGCGAACTGCTTTCTTCGAGGAGGGTCTAAATGAAGACATCGAAAAATATGAAAGTCATCATTCATTTGTGACCTCTTCAGCAAAAGCAGGCACTTGTTGTGAGTGACCATCATTGGTTATCAGTGTATGGAATTTTCATCATCAATGCTGAACACTATAGGCCATTCTCAAATTGACGTAAACGACAAAGATCTGCACACTTCGCGGAAATTTCAACCATAACCTCGGTCTGAAGCTGAATGACGTGACGCAGACAACCCCATGACAGTGACTTCAATGATGTTGTGCCATGGTGGATCATTGCTAAATCATGGATTGTGTCACGTCAGCTGGTTTCAGATCAAGGTTCTGGTTGAGATTTCGATGGAAGTGCACAGATCTGTGAATTTGAGAATCATCTATTGTAAACCCAGAGGCGTACATTTCAGCGATTGTGTCTCTACGCAAGCACCGGCTTTGGTTGGAGTGGGTCACATAAGACTCTGAATGCAGTTATATGCAACAGTCGTCCTTCTATACTCCCTCAAAGTGTTTTTCTGCAGTTCAAAAGATGTCTACAGCCATAAGGCTGCAATCACATAGAGCTACATGGACACCGTGAAGCCATTGTTAACTGGCATGTCCGTGTAGTGTGTAGCTCTATGTGAATGCAGCCTGATGTAGCTTGGTTGTCATGGTTGTAGTGTAGTACCAGTGTACAGGATAATGGCTCATATGAATAAAGACTATCAAATGCTTTACCTTCAGATTTGTACAGCATCGCCTAGTGCATTTGTACTGCAAAATTCAAGTAAAAGCATTTACTAGTCTTTATTCATATGACCAATTGGCTGTGCATTTGTAAGCATTCAGCGCAGGGAGGTCAGCGACTGCTCAACTAGAGCAGTTTTCTTTTTCATGCAAAGAATTGATCTAAAAAAAGTCCAACCCACTGTTCGTGTAATAGACATGGCATCTCTTTCTTCGGGTACTCTGGTTTCCCCCTGCTGTAGCCTGGAGACTTCACCACCAGTTAGAGGTCCACGGATGGCACAGAATTTGACGTCACAGAGAACTGCACGCCACAACGTCATCCATAAGGACATGAGGCTGTGGCCTACATCTGTGATGTTCTAGAGGACTGCTAACAGTTAGTGAGTCTTCCATTCCCATTGTAGTCTATAGAGCTACTAAACCCTGCACCACACGTCACCACTTTTGTTGCTCATACAGGCAATTTTCGTGGTCGCCACGAAAATGGCCAAGTGTGCTGTGGCCAGCAACGACCACTCACCACGGAAATTCTGTGCACTGTGGTGACCACGAGTTGCCACAAGTTGCCGAAAATCAAACCGGTTTGATTTCTCACCACGAAAATTGCTCGTAGTGCCAGTTGTGGTGATGCGTGGCCATCAGCAGCACATGAGACCACTGAGTGGTGACGTCTGCTGTAAACTGGCAACCGCCACAAAAATTGCCGACCACGAAAATTGCCTGTACGAGCAACAAAAGTGGTGATGTGTGCTGCTAGCTTAAGTGTATCTAGCAGTCAGCTTTTGTTAAAATATCTCACCTATGGCTTCCAATAAAAGTGTTTGTTCTGTGCACCATCTCCGGATCCAGCTGTAAGATCTTACTGTTACCCTTACTGCTCAGACTTGCGGTGACCGGGTCAAGGTATTTCTTATGGTGGGCGCTGTGACCCACTTTGAATCCCAGGTTCAGCGTCGTCAAGCTCCGCGTGAGTTCGACCTCACTGTTTCCTCTAGGAGGGAAAGAATAAAAGATGAAATGAGATGGAAACGTGCTCAAGCTTATGGTTGTCTGAAATGTGAATTGTGTTTTGACATGTTCACACTGAAGTGTGCGCTTGACATGTTGACACTTTAGTCAGTACATTATGTAAACAGATCACATGTAATAACTTGTTCACAGTGCATGTTCACGTTGTTCACTTATCTGATGACATGTTTACACCCAACTGTGCATTTGAGATGTTCACATTGAAATCAGTCAAGTGGAGTTTGAGATAACACGGTATTTGGGGTGAACCAATAGCTTATTCGACCCGGGCCCATATTCATAAAACCTTGCTAGGCCTCCTTACTTGCTAAATCCCCACTTACCGTTTGTTTAACACAAAAGATAAGTGTCACACTTTGACTTTAGTACGTTTATAAACAGGGACGCAGGAATCTAAATACATGTACCCGGTATGTGTGCAGTGATGGTGTGTGTTGATTTCTGTGTTTTAAAACCACTTTGCTTCGGAGGTTTGCATCATTATGAAGTCATGTACCGTAGTGCATTGTCACATGTTGTGGTACACGATGCCATGGCTGCATCATGGACCGGATCTCCAATTAATGTGTCATGAATCACACAAAATTCATAAGCGAGCTGTGAATTTTAGTATTATCACTTCATATTATGATATCCAACATAGAGCACAACAAACAACACACAAAATGATAGTACAAATATTAAGTCGTCTCCGAATTTTGCAAATTTTCGACCCCAACCGGTGTCTTCCTCAGGCACTTTCTAGTAGAGATCCCAGAAGTGGAAAATTTGCGAAATTCGGAGACAACTTTATTTATACTTGAGTTACCACAAAATCATACACATTGGACTGGAATCTCACAGGAAAAACATATGTTAGGAAGCACTGCGATGATTTTCAGAGCAATAGCTTGTGCACCCCCATATTCGACTGCCTGTTTTCATGAGCAGCGCCACGCTGTGTTGAACTCCAGTTCAACCTGTACCTAGCTGAAAAATCTGCAAAATTCCTGGAATGAGGTTGAACTGGATCTCAATAGAGGCGAATTCGGCAAATTTCCATCGATATTTCCCTGAGCCACAGTTGGACTGGAAGTTGAAGACTTCAGAAGTTTTGTGATCTCGGCACAGTGTGGCGCTGCTGATGAAAACACCAAGTCGAATATTCCAAATGAATTTGTATAAGCTTAGAGGCGGATTTTGAAATCATCACCGTTTTTTTTCTTTTGAATTTCTAGGACTTTGAGCGTGGCGGCGGTCACTGATTGTGACGCACGTTCGCTTGCGGCTGCCTTTGTCTTTGACAGTTATCTTTATTGACATGACACCAGGGGGAGAGGAATTGCGAGAATTTTCCCTAGAGTTGGAAAGGACATACTTGAAATGAAATTGCTGAGGTGTTTGGGTGACGAGGGACTTGAAAACACTTAGTTCGTGCTCCCTTCAAAAGGTAAAAGGCAGTATAAAAATGGGGAACTTTTCTGCCGTCGGTGGCCGTAAGAGGCCGCCTGTTACCGGTCCTAGAACGTCGCAAAATTTGGCGTCAAGTGCGTGAGCCACGGCGCCCACGTCATTATGGACGACGTTGTGGCATGCATTTCTGCCCTGTGACGTCAAATTTCGTGACGTTCTGGGACCGGTAACTCGTAGCGGCCTCTGACGGCTCCAAAGTTCCTCATTCCCATGAAAATCATGAAATTTTTGTTCAAATCCGTCATGATTATGCGTATCCAACATACAGCACAAAAAACGACACACAAAATGATAAGATACAAAGTCGTCTCAGGATTTTGCAAATTTGGAGACGAATTTATGTATCTTATGATTATTATGGGAGTGATTAGGTCAAATGTCATGGTCAGATGTGGACATGGGCAAACGTGTGACATCATTTCTCCTACTCACGTCTTTGAAGACGAATCGTCGTCATCGCTCACATCGTCTTGATTATCTAGACTGACACTAGAGGGCACTTTGACAAGGTCACAATTTTCTGTTTTATTCTCAGAAATGAATGGGTGAATGGAGGTAAATGTGTGTTGGTCAGTGTCGGGACACGCAGAAAAAGTCGCGTCGTGTTTTTTCAAATTGTCTTCTGATTTAGTCACCCCGTCGCCTGATTTGGCGGAGGACGAGCTCGTGGGTAACTTTGTTCTGTTCCCGTTAGAGGGTGTTGCCAGCTTTATACCCTCAATCACACTCGAGGTCAGACTCTCGACGCTAGATGCCTTTCCCAAAAGAGGGTGCTGCGGGAGAGATTTTCCTGTATGATTCACTGTCGTAGTTTCGGTTGAAGCAGGCGTAAAGGGGCTGGGCAGAAATGAAGGGTTGTTACAAGTTCGGCATAACTCTGAAACTACTGCTTCGATTTGCTTGAAACTCGCACAGATGATGCTTTTTACTGAATGATTAACAATTATGATGACACAAAAATAATTGCATTGCTCATTACTAATTGGGGATACAATGCCAGATTTCAGAGGCCCAGAAAGACAAGGAATACTCATTATTTCACCGCAGAATTTCACCTGGGCCTATGTCACGTAAAATGCTAACAATGTTGTGTGATAGAGTTAATTGTTTTAATCCTTTTCTACAAAAAAATGTATTTTAGATTTTTGATTCAAATGCCTAACCTCTGCAAGTTCAGCAAGCTTATACAAAGCCCTTCTAACCAATGTGAAAACTGACCACAGGCCTGAAACCACTCACAATTCACCGGGAATTGACTCAATCAAACTTGATTTCACATGAATTACCTTTTGGTTGAAATTGAAGTGTGCATTTTCAATGGGTCATTTTGGGTGACATCACCAATTCCCAGGCCTGTGGTCAGTTTCTGACTGCTTGAATGGCTTTGTAAACCTTGCTCAACTTGCAGTGTTGGCCATGTCAACCAAAAATGTAAAATACCATTTTCTTGTAGAAAATAATTAAAATAATTAACAGACGTCACACAAACTTGTTAGCATTTTACATGACACAGGCCCAGGTGAAATTCTGCGGTGAAATAATGACTATTTCTCGTCTTTCTAGGCCTCCAAAATCTGGCATTGTCTCCCTAATTTAATTAGTAAAGAGCAATGCAAATTGTTTTTGTGTCATCATAGTTGTTAATCACTCAGTACCAAGCATCATCTATGCAAGTTTCAGGCAGATCGAAGCAGTAGTTTAAGAGTTATGCTGAACTTGTAACAACCCTTCATTTCTGCCCAGCCCCTTTCCGGCCAAATTTTCTACTGTTGTGAAAATTCATATCTGACCTGTTGTACGGTATCGGTTGCAGCGGTTCCTGGAACGTCGGATGAGGGCGCTGGTGTGGTGGATATTGTGGTGCTGTGTAGTCGATATGATGAGGTGAGGGCGAATGCTGCGGCAGCTGGATCGTTGATGGCGATATCGTCTCCGAGTTGGTAGATTTTGTCGACTTTGCGCTGGTAAGTCTCTGCGAACAGAAAAGTGCGCCATTTGTGTTGTTGCATTGGATTAGCTCATAAAAGGCTTCACAGTGAGCAGGTAGCACACCAGCTGATGTCACAAGCAATCTGATCGCCACTGAGCAAAATCGGCTGTTGACGCCAGGTTTGCGCTGGACAGTGATGCGTGGAGTGTTCTCGCCAGCAATGTTCGTCCATTGTCAAAAACTACCAAAGCCGATGTCACCTAATCTGCGGTGAATGGCGAGAAGATCACTGGCAATATCGCCTGGTGTGCTGCTTTCTAGAGTTACACTTTGTATTGACCACTTCCATGCTGAATTCTGGCACTACGGGACAGCACGTAGTGACAAACAATGCCAAGTGCGTCCTCAACAGATTAGGGTCCTCACAGCAGAAGGGCCCACAATGGGAGTTACCGTACCTCAGATCTGTCTTCCTTAGGTATACTCGATCGCCTCTGGCTGTGTGTGTTCGTTCTGCCCGATGGAGGTCGGGGGCCTGATTTTGTCGAGGGTTTCTCTGTTTCTTCAGATACTGATTGGCGCTGAAGCGTCAAAACAGAAATGTTCAGTACATTGTACATGTACCTGGATTACACATTCCAGTGTACAGTACAGTACATCTACGCCTACTTGTACCAAAATTATGCACTGAAGTCAAAATTCTACCGCTCCAGTTCACAGGCAATTAGAAAAATCAGGCATTCCATTCTGTATTGGATAAAACTTCCAGTCTACACCAAAATCATGCATTCCAGTGTGCGTACATAAGAAATACACGTGCATTCCAGTCTACCATCAATTTTGCATTCCAGTCTAGAGATGTGTGTAAGGAAATCTTGAGGAATGTGTGAAAGGAAATTTTGAGTGATGTTTGAAAGGAAATATTGAGGGATGTGTGAAAGGAAATCATGAGGGGTGTGTGAAAGGAAATCATGAGGGATGTGTGAAAGGAAATCTTGAGGGATATGTAAAAGGAATCCTGAGGGATGTGTGAAAGGAAATGCTGAGGGATGTGTGAAAGGAAATCCTGAGGGATGTGTGAAAGGAAATGCTGAGGAAAGGTCAGTATCTTTGCTACAAAGATGCCCTTACCAAATTGCTTGTACCCTTATACCAAGGAAATTGTCTACTTATAATATGCATCTATAGCATGCCTGTACCTCTGTCTATGCAGCTACCTCAACTATGATGGACTCAGAATTTATCTACTTTATCTACTCTTCACTTACATGTCTGTACGTAAACTTGAAAATAATGATTAATTTTATTACTATATCATTTATTACATCCTGTGGCTGACAAGCAGCCTTACCAAAACCCAAGTTTTCTGGCTGTCTGGCAAGTGGTGGGAATAGCACATTTAACAGACAACAAATTGGACAGAAAAGAATGTGTTTGACTTGTCTAACACAGAAACTGGAATAGAAAAACATTATGGTGACTGATGAAGAGCCTACCAATCTCCACGACATAGTTGTGCCGCTACGCACCATTCTGGGTTCCTATCAGCAAGTATGAAATTTAGACTAACATCAGTATACAGTTGTCGCAGACTGCACCGGGAATCGAACCCGGATCTTCCACATTCAAGGCAGCCATTCTGATGTTAGGCACAAGGGCCTAACACCAACTAAATCTACCACAGAGCTTTCAGAATCGTCAGCAAGAATTTCAAACTGTATTCCCTACAGCAAGTACTGGTATAGAATTCTCTGACAAAGTAGCATACAAATTTCTAAACACAAAAATTCCTGACATTCACGTAAGCCATCATTGTATTGTATGTAATGTATTGTATGGTGACGGTGACTTGTATTGTATTGTATTTGCTGATGCTGATGGTGGCTGCCGTATTGTATTGTACTCGTATATACAATGCTGATGGTGGCTGCCGTCTGCCTGTTTATGATCAGAAGATAGAAGACATTTAAGCCTTACCTTTACTTGACCATTAGAATTCCGCCGAGAAAATTCCTTCGCATCCTGTAAACTCGTAATGCTCGATTTCCGTCGCTTCGCAGACTTTTGCCTAGGTGGCGCCGGAGCACCATCTTTTTTTGGCTGCGGGTAGAGTGGCTGTCTATTGCCATCATCATCTGCAGAGAAGGGGAAATTCTTATGAATTCACAGGCGATTGCAGTAAATAAGCGGACTGTCAGAAGTGTGCAGTGGAAACATTAGCGGTTCCAGGTCCAATCACCAGTCGGCCAACAGCTGGCGCCACCAGCGGTATTGTGTTATTCCCCAACACCGTAGTTTTGCCTTTTGCCCCAGTGTTGGAGAATGTATGATTACAATGCAATGCATATGTGGATACCCTAGGAACGAGAGTTACTCTACATGGGGCGAGGTTGATAAGTGGTAGTTTAAGGTACTATCACACTGAGCTAGTTCTCAAAACGTTCTGTCCCGTCCTAAAAAAGTCGTAATACGGGCTAGAACGTGTAATGTTGGCCAGATAATGTCTCAAAGTGCTGGAACACTCTTCCCGTCCATGAAGTTCGTAAAAAGACTGTAAAAAGTTGCCACTATGTCCACTCCGTTCGCACACAGTTTGAGCCCGTTCGGCAACATTTTCAAGAACGTACTGAGAACTAGCTCCGTGTGATTAACAGCATTGTCAATAGAGGTCTCCCTTAACATGGGTATGTTTAGCGCAGAATAGGGAAGGAACACAGTGCCACTTTAACAGATTGGTACCCTTGTACTTACATTCGTCCTTACTCGTCCTTTTCCTGGTCGGTTTACTTTCGCACCTCCCCTCATTGGTGAGTGCGATCACGACAAATGCATACTCTGTGTCCGGATTCAGGCGCCGTACGGTATAACTGAGATCTGTACCGGAATAAACGGTTTTCCCGCTCACGGTCAAATCATAGCGGTTTATCTTGCCGATGGGGTTTTCCGGGGGAGCCCAGGCAACGTGAACTTCGTTACGCCCCAAGACGGTGACCGTCGGTTTATCCGGAGCGTGAGCACCAAGTTCAGAAGTCGTTCCACAAATGATTGACTTCGGACCCTTCCCCTTAGCGGTGCAGCCACAGACCTGAAAAATAATGGCATAACTTCTATGTGAGGTAGCACTTTGTCAAAGACGCTTCACATTATTACATGTACCCCTGTCTCTCTAGAAACCTTTCTGGGGAACTAAAGGTGCCGCCAATTCAGTGCACGACAGAGGCAGAACCAGGACTTGGGGCATTCATGGTCGTTCCCAAACACGGCTGATTTTAAAGCCCCCCCCCCCCCGGAACCCTTCCCAACAATACTTTAATGATAAATGCACAATACACCCACCTGTATCTCATAAGAAGAACTCGGCTGAAGCCCAGTTATGATAGAACTCAATTCGTACGTCGACTCCACCATCTGACGACCCTGATAAACGTAATACCCTTTTAGAATCCCATTAGGGGTGTCTGGCGGCTCCCAGACAACTTTTAATTGAGTGGTTGTCGCACCGGCTATCCGTAAATGAGTAGGTGGGCCAGGCACTGTGAAAAAAGGAAGATTTTTTTGAGTTTTCTTGAATTAGGCAGTTGTAAGTCTGATTTCCAACATAGAGCACAAAAAACGACACACAAAATTAAAGTCTGATTTAAGTCAGCCTGGACCCATGTTCCCGAAGCCGTCGTAAGGTTAACGATGTCGTTACGCTATGCATTTTACCAGTTTTAACGACATCGTTAACCTAACGACGGCTTCGGGAACATGGGCTCTGATTTGTACATGTAAGTCTGATTTGATGTTGAACTCTTGACCATCAAATTCTGCACTTTGACAGGCCCGTGGACCACGATCTCACAACCTACCTGATTCCTCGGTGGTGGCCGTGACTGTGTCGCTAAGCGGACTCTCGTCTCCTTCAGTTATGGCACGGACTTTGAACGAATACTGAGTAAATGGGTTTAGGCCTTTCATCGTCGTTTGTGGTTCCTGGTCGTAGTAAACAACTTTTTCGCCTGAAATTAATGGAGTTGATAGAAATCTTATTATAATCCTCTGGTATTTTGTAATGACATTTGACTCTGGTATTTGTATTTGTATATTTCCATCAGGGCCGAAGCCCTAGCATTATTGGCCCTGGTAAGTATGGAAGAGGCCATCACAAGCTACTCATGTTCCTCACTTGGATGGGGTCTTTTGCTTGGCCTTGCAAAGGCACAAGGTACAAGGCACCATGGCTTACTGTCCCATGCGATGGACTTAAGAACCAGGGATGATTAATAGACAAATCCCAAATTGACGAAAACGAGAAAGATCTGCGCACTTCCGCCGAAATGGCAAACAGAACCTCGGTCTGGCACTGAATGACGTGACGCAGAGGACCCCACAACCATGTGACGACAGTGAGTTCGACGACGTTGCATCAGAGTCGACCATTGCTGAATCATGGATTGCGTCACGTCATTCAGTTTCAGACCGAGGTTCTGTTTACAATTTGGGCGGAAGTGCGCAGATCTTGGAATTTGGGATTTGTCTATCCCACATGGCCCAGGATTCGAACCCGGGACTGCCGCTTGCTAAGCAGACATGATAACCACAAGGCTATCAGGCTCCTACAGGGGTGGCACCTGCAGCAGGTATTGAACCCTTATAAAAGGCCACTGCCTTCTTTTGAACCCATATAAAGGCTACCATCTCCTCGAACCCTTATAAAACACCACTACACTCACCTTCATAAAGCTGATACCTAACAGGGAAATTTCCTTTCGTCTTGACCTCAGGCCAACTGGCTTCAATCACATGTGGACCCTTAACTTCCACGGTCGGTGGTAGGGGTTTCTCTAAACGTTTGAGTATGTCTAACGTGGCCCTCGCCTCCTCTTTTAGATCATTATTGGCTGTTTCATCCTCAATTATAATCTGCAAGATCGAATTCATTGAGAAATTAGCGCAACAATAAAGTTGTTCCGGTGTAGCATGGAACCTCTCAATGCAAACATCTCTGTAACTAGGACAACTAAATTAAGGACAACACTGGTCAGTCCCGAAGATGTCCTTAATAAAGAGGTACCAGTGTGGTTCTTTTACTGACCTTCAGCGCTTTCGTTACCCCACCATTGTCTCGAAGCTTGATGCAGCCCCGTGGTTGACTAGCTATCGTCCGTAACGTCCTAAAAGAGAAATGAGAGCTGGGATATTTTCAACGCCAGGTCCCAAACATGACTCTGATTTTGGCCCTTCAAATGAGGAGAACACATGTAAGGTCCATCAATGGTGGAATATTTTTTACAAGTACCAGTCTTCAACTTACATTGCTGCAAACCATCCCGTTTCACAGTCGCCAGATGGTAACAGTTGCCCTAAAGTCTTGAGAACGTCGTCCACGAATACGTTATTTAATAAACGTGCGTGGCCGTCGGGCGTTGCGGCTAGACAACTGATGGCGAAACATGCATTTTTGCTAGCACCCAAATCATTGCAAGACAACATCTTAGCAAGTGACGTGATCTGAAAATGAACGTGAAAAGGTGAAATTGAAAAGAGTGATGAATGTGGTGTGACAGGGAAATTTTCATGTCAGAACTCAATGAAAAGTAAGATTTTGTTTGCTAAGCCATTTGTCAAGTGTTTCACTAACTTTGTGTTGCACAGACCAGCAGTAGAAAAGTACCGGTACTATAGACATGGCCCGTTGATTGCGGGGCTATGTTTGCCAAGTTGGTTTTTGCATCCCATTTTGAAATCCTCGTTGTGAGAAAGCCAGAAAGTTTAACATAACAATTGACCCCTCATCTTGTAGCTAATTACCAGTAGACTTAACCTGTGTAAACAGTATGGTGTGTATCTCGTCAACACAGGTGTGCAGACCGATAGAAGCTGAAATTTTAGTTCCAAACTTTCCATAATGCACGTTTTTGCCGTGGAAAAGCATTGGAAACTGTTGCGTCGTGACGCCAATGACATAACGTCACGCCCGCCGCACACACGAATTGTGACCATTTTCCCGATGATTGCCTCAATAAAATCACTCTTTTCTAAGTCTTCTATCATTTGGGTTCCAAAATTTTTGGATTGCCAATATCCAGAAGTAATCCTCTTTCCAATGGCCAAAAAGAATAAAATTATTCTCAAGCTAAATCTGAATTCTGCTAAGATCTTTAGGAGATGGTCGAAAACTGGACCGGGTGTCCCGTTATTTGTGGGCCATGTCTATAGTGCATAATAGGGAGGGTTGCGGTTGAGATCAGCAACTTATCACAGATCCTTGTACAAATATGGATAGAATTCTGTACAACAAGGACAAATTTTGTGTACATATCGAGCCATATATGTATAAGGATCTGTGATAAGGCGCTGATCTCAACCTGCCTAGTAAGAATAGGCAGCAGTACAAAAGAAACCTACGGTATTTTATCAAAGTAAAATTTCAAATCAAACGCAACTTATTGCATGCGCACTCTTGACTTTAGGGTGAATATACATGTAAGTGTTTATTTTGCACAGTACAGCAGTGTGCAGATAACGGCCCGTCTAAATTAAACTCACCATTTTTTCCGATTCCATCATCCCCAGTAACCGCGTCCGTCCTATATCCATATCGCATAAGCGACCGATGGCAAATGCAGCGTTCATACCCCGACCTAAAACAGACATGTCAAGTATGCATGAAGTTGGTAAAAAGACTGTAAAAAGTTGCCACTACATCCAGTTCGTTCGCAGACAGTTTGAGCCCAAACATTTTCAAGAACGTACTGAGAACTAGGTCAGTGTGATGAGGGCATTAACGAATGTTAAGACTGGACCCACAAAATGACCTACCCGCTTCATCAACCCCTAATGACTGGATCAGATTTGAAAGAATGCTCTGTGACTCTCTGTGATCTAATATCTTATAGCATCCCTCCTCCGCAATCGTCACCCTGAAATACGCAACGGAGAGTTTGTAAATTTCACAGAAACCGTCTGTGTGGCTGGTTCAATGAAATAGTGTTGGAGTCATTCATTTGCAGGAACCACATTGCAAAACACATCGGAATCCGGTTTTGGTGTAAAGAACGGTTTTAAGAGTCGTGTCCGGTTTTAAGATTCAATTCCTGGCCACTGCACACAGCATAAAGTCCAGCCACATAGGCGGTCTACATCCATATGACAATGTCACGTAATTTACCGTGCTATACTAGTACATCCGTATGACAATGTCACGTCACTTACCGTGCTATACATCCGTATGACAATGTCACGTAACTTACCATGCTATACATCCCTATGACAATGTCACGTAACTTACAGTGTACCGTGCTATACATCCGTATGACAATGTCACGAAACTTACTGTGTTATACATCCGTATGACAATGTCATGTAACTTACCGTGCTAAAACAAGGGCTGCATTACTAGCCGTCCAGATATTATCGTTTTGCAATAACTTCATGATGTGTTCTATCATAGCGATCAGACACGCTTCTCCCAGCATCCACTGGCGGCCTTCGTGTGTCTCAGCCTGAAAGAAAAGCCTGTGACATTACAATGAGATCTAATGTGTATTTGTGACCCGTCACAGCAAAACTAGGCGCATGTCACTCAGAAGGTTGAGCCTCAACGAACTAAGATGACACCGGGAAAGAATGAAAAGAAATAGACTGTTTCAGATTTCACAATAGACAGACAATAGTGAAACTGACAAACATTTGGTCTCAACCTGCCAAGCCAACCACCAACATGCGCCTGGCTTTGCTGTGACGGGTCAGTTGTGGCAAGTGGTCCTACATGTACTAAATTGAGACAACAAGCGTCAGCTTGAGACAACTACTGCATAACTGCGTCAACAAGGGGTTTTCATTTATTTTTGGCCAATTAACTATGAGAAAGTTCAATATACATGTAGGTATCTTCCGAGAGTTTGAATGCTTTTGCTTGGAACAGGGCCAACGAAGATACCGATCAATTTGTGTTACATGAAATCGTGTCCACTGACTACACAATATGGCTGTCGGTCCCTTCTGCCCCTACCGAGTGAAGGGTAGAGGAACCAACCCTACCTGAACCCGGCGGCAATATCATGCATATTGCAGAATTAGCGGAAGCTAAAATAATGATCGATATCTTCGTTGGCCATGTTCCAAAGGCATTCAAACTCTCAGTAGGTTCCTAAATTGAACTTTCTCATAGTTAATTTAGTTGACGCATATTATGGGTAGTTGTCTCAAGTTGACGCTTGTTGTCTCAATTTAGTATAATAGCACGACCAGTGGCAAGGCCTCACCAGTCATTTACCCAACGCATCACTGCACTCAACATTGCTAAACTAACTTCAAGCTTGGAGGCCAACATGGTCAAATCATAGGCATAAAGCTAAACGAAATCTTCCATGGCCGACGGGGTCAGGTCAGGGTAAAGCCAACTTGTCAACTGTGCCTTATGTGGAGCTTCAGAAAAATTTCTCTTCATTCCTTTTATCTTAGCGTTTTCAACCCCCCCCCCCCTGATC